>PNEQ01024224.1:0-56651 GCA_003012365.1 Medauroidea extradentata | reverse complement strand
GGTAGGTATGTCAGTAAGAACTTAAATAAATATTTTAAAGTATATTAAATACAGAGAGGTCGTTTGCTATTGATGTTGTTTCACTAATGCTGTATTCAAATAAGAAAATACACGGGACTACATGCAGTTATTCGCTACCAACCATACAAATAAAAATGTAACTTGTTAATGTTGGCTTATATGCAGTAACGGCTAGTGATTTTTTTCAAAGGTTAAATCTTTAGTGCTCACTTTATTCCGAATGGCCTATAAAAAAAATCACAGTGGATAAAGACACTGCATGCTGCAATGACTTGCTCATAAAAATAAAGAACAAAAATTATTTGAATTTTTAAAAAATGCTGAAAATTAAAATAAAAATTTTAAAAATTCAATAACTTTTTTAAAAATAAAAATTATTTTTATTTTTTAATTTTATGAGCATGACATTGTAGCCTGCAATGTCTTTATCCACTGTGATTTTTCTTTTAGTTTGGTATATCAGTTGGTTTTAGTGTAGTCGATAAAAGGAAACATGCAAAATATGACTTTTAGTTTAAAAACAAGCCATTACGTGAAAACTATGAGAGATAAAAAAATTTCATAAGAGCCAAATTTAGTCACATTTTGTGTCTAAAATAAGAAAAAAAATCTGGTACAAATAAAAATAAAATAATGATGATGAAAATTGCTGTTGACTGCGCCCTTAACAGAAAAGTTCTGATACTTGGCATTTAAAGAAGCATATTTACACTTTATAGTCCTTTATCTTTATTCCAGAGACATGAAATAAAGTCTTCTTTTAAAGTGTGAACGCAGAGAACAGACGGACTATTGCAAGCCTGCATGCCAGTTTCCTCTCTTGTGCATAAAGACTATGATGAACCTGAAACGTGTACCAGATGCGCCCCTACAGCTGCAGCGCCTCTCTGCCTAATATACGTAAAACATCTGCAACCACATGACGCCATTGTTAAACATATCACACAATACCCACGTATGTTCACGGTTTCTGTACCTCGCTAGTAAATTGTGGCGAAGATAGTTGTGATCTTTGAATGATGTTTGCATTGAGGATGTATGTCAAACTGAAGTGTTTTATTGTATACGTCATAGCAAGCGAATGTTATGTCGCAGGAAGCCCGCAGTCACATGAAAGGACTAGGCACGAGAAAATAAGCAACGAGAAATGAAGATATAAACCAGTATGACCGGAGTTCACAAACTTACAGGTAATTCCGAAATTGGATTATAGTAGCTTATGTTGGAAACAAAAATAAAAAAAGGAAATAAAAAACACACCACGCCAAACCAAGTGCATGCAAATGGAGACAGCGATGAACAAAGGCAATGACAAACGAACACAACAACAAAAATGATTGTAGACACGACAATACGACGAAGGGTGGTTGATTATGGAGGAGTGAGAGGGAAAATATATCTCTAAGGTTGCCTAAGATGTTTACGAAGAAAAACCACAAGGTTAGACTGGGTAAGGTTAATTCTACTACAGGTTAGAAAGATCAGTGTTATAGGTTCGGCACAGGGAAAATTTCTGCCACTTGAGCGCTGGTATCGCTAATGCACCAAACTGACCAATCACAGAGCTTTCCTGAATTTTAAGTTATATTAAGTTGACAATTTAAAAGGCGAAATTGGTTTCTTTTCACTTTTAAAATAAATGACAAATATAATTTCCAAGTCCATTTAAATTTAATTTTAATATGGTTTCGTATTTATCTGGTCTCTTAGCGATCGAAGCTAAACTAGTGGCAGAAATTTTCCCTGTGCCTAGCTCTCCCATAAGAAAACGTATTTCTTTCTAACCTGTAGTAGAATTAACCTTAGACTGGGTAAAGTTTTATTAACAAGTAACACTTAAATTAAACATTTAAAAACCCCTCAACTGTAAGTTGGTGAGGAGTTGGGTATCAAATGATGATGCAGCATATCATTGACGTCACATGACACTAAATTTGTAATACATCAGACCAGGAGAAGCTGCTCTCATCCCTTCAACATCTAGAAATAGCTGATGATCATCAAACAGCTGAACATATTTACTTGAATCATAGTTAACAATACTCTCGATCAAGTCAGCTTTAAAAAAAACTACATTAAAACAGGTTCATCCGTTCAGTAGCTACGATGCCACAGATAGATATACAGATACACACGTTAAACTTATAACACACCTATCTTGGCGAAGAGGGTTCAAAATTAAGGCGTGTAAGATGTAATCCAAGTGAAGTTTATATGCGTACAAAAAGTGACTTGAGCTTACAAGATTGGTATTTGTGCTCGATAACAGAGTAAGCTGGTGCTAGCCCACAAAACAAGCAAAGTTTCGTAAAAAAATTGTAATTCGCTAGCCAAAAAATTGGAAAACAAATTTGAATGAAACAGTATTAGTTTTCCGTGTTCGAAATATAAAATATGTAAGCATGAAAATGATACTGCCAACTTACGGAGAGCAATTATTGAGACGCTAGATATTTATGATTACATTTTATTGTATCTTTAGTTTGATGTTGACATTCTATACTTGTGTAATAGTACGGTTGCTTTTTGGCATCGTTATTTTACCCTACAATTTGTCTTGATCAGTTAAATAAGTTACTGTTGTCACAATAAAGAGCGTATTTGACAAATCTATAAGAAAATTATGTTTGTTAGGAATTCTCGCCATACTGACATTTTAGCACGATTTCAGCCGTTTAGACGAAACCTTAACCTATGGAGAAGTGAAGTGCAGAGACTCGGGTGGCTCTTCATAACTATTGTCTTGAGAGCTGATGAGGGTGAATTATGCTAATATGGAGCAGCGCTGGAATGAAAGGGCGGTGGAAAAGGGAAATCCGTGAGAAAACTCGCTGACAAGTGACATCGTCCGGCGGCATGAGTCCCGCTTCCCCGTCAGAAGAAAGGTGACTGAGCATAACTACCTGAGTGTAGCAGGTTAGTTTTCGTAAACGTGTGACGTGTCACAAGCACCTTAGCAAGCAGGGGAGGAACCCCTCTACCCGGGTAACTCTTACCCCCCTGGAGTAGTTAGGCAGCTACTGCAACTCAGTGCGGCGCCTAATACGAGAACCATGTTCCGCGCAGGTTATAAAACTGGAGTACCGCAGACGAAGACGTGTTATGCTAATGACGATACGCCTGTGGTCGTAGCAGCCCCTCCCTGTCCCATTCCAGCCCGCAGTCCCTCCTTCCTTCACACTTCAGTACTTCTCATATCTTAACTGCAATAAAGTATCGTTGTAGGTACTTTACTGCTGTTAACATAGAGACAACAATCCTGTAGGTAGGTACGTGGGCTTTATGTCTCGACGACAGCAAGGTCGTTATAGAGGGTGACACAACTTGGTACAATGACAGCAGCTGGGAGAGGAGTCGGCCATGGCCTTTGTTAAGAAACCATCCCAACATTCGCCTGGAGCGATTTCGGGAAACCATGTAAAACAGAAATCAGTATGGCTGGAGTCGGAGATCGAACCCGGGACCTCCCGAATGAGAGTCATATGTGTTAACATTGCGCCACCTCGCTCGGTTATAGCAGTCCAATATGGTTGCCGCTAGTACCTGGATAGTGCCCTCAACAATCTGTTCCGTAGAAGTTACTACATTCTGTTCAAGAAAGAAGCTCTTTTCTCTTACTACAGAACATATTGTTACATCTACTGAACTGATATTTGTGGCCACTATTCAGATAGTTCCAACAAGCAAGCTGGACTGTCATCTCTATTTTAACAAAAGTATGGTACCTTATACATCAGTGTTTTACTTTCAGAGTGCCTTTGAAAAAAAGTATTTGACCCGAAGAAGACTCGTTTATGCGTGAAAACAAAATGAAACACTGCCAGCAAATTACGCTGTTAACTAGGTTAAACGCACATAGATATATTACAACAATACACAGGTTTGTATACAGGAAAACCAATATCTGCTAGTAAGGTAGTATTTTGTAGACTATACAACATATTATACAGGTTGAGTTGGGAGGAAAGACACATGCTTTGAGGGATGATAGTACTGGTGATTCTGAACAAAATGTTTCTAATAAACATATGCCCATTTCTTAACAGTTTCAGAGAAACCGTATGAAAATAACGGGAAATGTGCAGGTGATGGTAAATCACGATGTTTTGTTTAATTGTGTACATTTCCACATGGTGTGGGGTTGGCTTAAAACGAAGTCTACACGCGCAGGGTGGTCACAAGAGAGGAACTTCTCGCTCGTATTTACCATGCTTGTGCTCAAGTAAAGCAATGTACTAATGAGCTCAGATCAGCAACACAGCAGTTGTCTATCAGAGCAGCTAAATGCGGAGTGTTTGAACATGTTTTGTGAGGAAATGTACGCAATTAAACAAAACATACGATAACAGTATCGTGATTTACCGTCACCTGCACATTTCCCGTTCCTTGTTGTTTTCAGTAGGTTCCTCTGAAACGGTTAAGAAAAGGGCATATGTTTATTAGAAACATTTTGTTCATAATCATCAGTAGTATCACCCCTCCAAGCATGTACCTTTCCTCCCAACTCACCCTGTATGTAATCAAAACTATATTCACCACACAAAATATGTATTTTAGCGGACTTAAAAATTTTATGCTAAGATCCTTTACATTCAACTCATGAGGAAGAAAATATGATGAAAGTATCGTATGTGTACGTATGTGACAATATTTAGCATTGCCTGTTGATAGTTTTAACATAAACATGTGTCATAACAAAAGCGGTAACGAGCACAGTTATAGGATAGTGATGGAAATCGGTAGGGACCAAAATATTTTAACCAGAAACTTTTCTTACTCTCTTACTTACTACTGCACCCGTGTAAGTACTGTGTTCGGATAACTGAAAACATGACGGGAAACCGTTATCTCATACAGATCCTTCCTGTTCTACGTCACAATACATCAGCCCCTATAATAGCTAGTCATGCGCGTCGTCAGTGATAGCTAGTTAATTATTCTACATAACTAAACATAGTTGAGCTATGATGTACAGAGGACAGTGACAGACGTGTGAAAGTGAAACCAGTACTTGAATGCACATCCCACTATTCATGCCATGGCACGCAGTGGGAAGTCGACACAGATAATGTGTGCAGTGACTATATCTGAAACGCCTGTCTTGTAGAGATGGATGGATGGTGCTGTGGCTCTGGTCAGTTGGAAGAATGCACGATTATATCGAAGGTGAAGACAAAGGAAGAGAGGGCGTAAAGGTGATCACCCGCAATCAAATATACTCACGACTGGATCCCTCTAACCACGATACTTCCCGTACCCTGCAACAACTGACATCACATCCAAGCCGAGTACTGCACAGTACTTACTCCGGTACTGAGTACAGCTCACGATAGTTAAGGGCATTGGTGCATGGAATACAGAAATATTGTTAAACTGCAGTCGTACAAGAAGTTAGTAAGTAGTGGACCAGGAAATATTTACATTTCGTCCCTTGCCAGGCAAAAGAGCCAACATCACATTTTACAAACTTTTGAGTAGAAAGAAAAAAAACTGTTAAGAAATTCAATTAAAAACAAATTCCAAAAACCAATCGTTAATATTGTAGCTGTAAAATTCCAGGCCACTATGCTGTCTTTAGTTTCTCTCTAGATTAATATTAAAACGAGACGTTGGTTCTTTCGTCTGCCAAGGGACGATTCAATATAGTTTTTGTAGTATTTTCCGCATGGCAGATCAGAATTATTAGATTCATGTGGCGTCAGTCGTGCTCTTGTGCTTACAGCATGAAGAGTCGTGAGAGAATGACAAGCAGCTGTGACCTGTTTTGTTAGGACTGTCCTTGAGAAAGACAGCATAAAATACAGTTCACTTGACAGTTTTTTTTCTGGAAAAGTCAGCTGTTTCAATGGTCTGTAAAGTTTAACTGGACGCAGAGAAAAAAAACTTGTCTCTTTCAACAGCGAAGGTAAGAAAGAGCTTCCACATTTACACACAATCGTTGCTGTTTTGTCGCACCAGTGATTTGGAACTGATGATATTCACAGCATGGTATTCAGTCCCCGCCCACATAGTCTTCTACAGAGCGCGGATTGTCCGCGAACATAACCGAGGTCAACTTGGTGATCAATTCACGTGAACCGGTGACGTCATCGTACTCTCATTCGTTCCTGTGTCTCAGGTCTGTACACTCTAAACTTCAATTAATGAATATTCACGATGTTCCTGGTATTTTAGCAGATTACTGTTAGAGCAGTTTAAACTAACTGAATATGCGAAAAACCACAGGCAAATCAGCGAATATTTACTGTTACCGCTTTATGAAGCCAACATCACAAAAGTGAATAAATATGAATTCACTGATATTCCGGTGGTTTTTAACTGATTAAATTAATAAAAATGGCTTCATCCAGAATCTGGGGGAAAACTGGAATATTTGTGAATATTCACGAATTTGCAATTAGAAAGGTAGGATGTTCATAATTTTTTTTATTCTGGTCGTGTTACAACTAGTAATTTACTGGTTAGTAGAATCCCAGAAATTTCGAGTGTATATTAAAGGCCATGCTCTTTAGTTTATTCTGTTTTACGGTTAATTATATATTTTTTGCTTTTAAACGAGAGCAGATATCACATATCTGTCGGGCAGTTTTGTTGAAAGTGGTTTTGGCCGTGGTAACAAATTTTTTCAAAGCAAGAAATTGTACGGTTTTGACTGAAAAGTCAATTAACCAGAATTTCGTTAATTACGTAATTAGAAATAATCACATTATTTACTGACTTGAAAAAATCAGCCAACATAGACAAGTTGATTACAAACAAAATTGCCAGACAGATTTTTTATATCTGATCTCGTTTAGACGAAAAAAATTAATACCGCTAAAAAAAAAAAGAGACCAGAGCATGGCCTTATGGACGAGTCAGATTATGAAGCAATTTTCGTGGGAGTTGTTTTCATGATTCGGTCACTGTTTATTTAACCTGTCCTTGAAGACTGTGAACAAACAATAAACCTGGACGGGAATACTCACTGAATACTGCAATGCCACTCACTGGAGCAACAGATAATGTACAAGTAGCTGAGGACATAGTGTATACAGGACTGTGCAGCCCAGCCTGTTGTCGTTGAACCCGCGAAATTATGTTTGGACTGAGATGATGTCAATTACGGTATTAAAAAAAATAATTACCAACCTACCGTAAAGTTGTGCACTTGCAGACGGAACATCATGCAGTATGTTGGTTACGATCCTGTTTGGTGGAAAAAAATTGCAAGCTGTAGCTGAGTAACTTTAAATTAAAATTATGTCTGCATGGGTATAAATTAAAAATATATTTACCAAATCACATCGAAGAAATGTTCCTGTATACTGTGAAACTTGATCTCGTATGGATGCAAAGTTAACTAATTGTACGGTAGGCCTACCGAACTCGTAGTAATTTTGAACATATCTTGCAATGGTGGACGTTGTCGTTGGATGGTGAGTTTCCTCGGAGAACTCCAGTTTTTCCCGCCTCTCTCATTCCTTAACTGCTCCACACTCATCTCATCTCACCTCATCCATTCATCGGACCGTCGACAGGCATGTCTCGCTAGTGGAGCAGCTGGCCCAACCTTCTATCCTGTCTTCCTCCGTACACAATGTGACCCAGTCAGAAGGCGGGAACACCTAGCGGATTTTAATTTGTCGTCGTTGCCGGTGAAAAACCTCCTATTTGTCATTGGTTGTTTTAAAAGAGACTTCGTAATAAAATTTGTGTACGCAATTGTACATAAGTATACAGACTAATACAAATTAATTATGTGTATGTAGTTCTGTGATAGCTAACACCCCAAACACTAACAATAATATGTGATCTTGTTTTTTTAAATATTTTCCTGAAATTTTTTTAATTTTGCACATAGGAGGTTTTTCACCGGCAACGACGTTGTTCTGCTCAGTTCTTGTGACGAGTATTTATTAGAAGTGATGGACATGTCAGACATGCGAGATGTTACCGCCAGGTTTTATCATTCAATGCAGTTAGAACACGCCAAGAACTTTCGCGCCATTAAACTATTATACAAAAAACCGGGCCAAGAATTTCTTTTGGAAAATATCACGGAACCTAAACGTTGACTGAAATCACTGCGTCCAATAGACCAGTCATTGAATCTAACTTTTTCCAAACACACAAATACACAACATACTGGAATCTCGCATTTAAAGCGTGGATGCGTAATGAATGATACAAGGAAGTATTTGAATGACCTTGATATTACTGAAGCCATAATGGCCTCCGTGATAGCAGGACGAGTAATTAAGCACCGAGAAAAAAGTCTTATGGTCACCACAAAATATTTGTCATTATGGACCTTACCAATTTTTTTGTGGTGACCAAAAATATTTTGCTACTTCCAATAAATTTTGCAGTGACTACAAAAAAATTTGTATCAGCTACAAAAAATGTTTGATGAGATCCATTATAACAGAACATTTTGCAAGCCACCATAAAATCATTATTTCTAGATGAGAAGTAACAAATTGTGTGATTTGATCAGTTGGAATTGCAATATATATATATATATATATATATATATATATATATATATATATATATATATATATATATATATCCGCATAGTTCACGAGCGACGTAACATGGCGCTCTTTTTTCTGTTTGTGTCCGACATATTTGTGTTTTGTTTAGTCTCATTGTTGTTTTGTTGTATTTCTGTTTGTGTTTTTGTCTCGTCTCATCGTTGTGTCGCATGTCAACTTAGCTATTTTTATATTCTTGTTATTTCTTTTATTTTTTCTGTTTGTTCATTGTTTTTATCTGACCAGATTCCAGTTTTGGAATTTCATGTTGTGTATGTATCCTGATGACTAAAGCATACTCTGCTTATTTATATTTTCCTGTCTTATTTTTAGTTTTCTTTTAACAGTCATTTATTTCACAATGGAGTATGTCCAAGTAAATAAATCCAGTCATGCACTCCCATTGCACAGTTCTTTCAAAGATCATTATAAATTTTGTGTAGTGTTCAGTTTATAAAGTGAACAGACTATGCTTACTTTCATACGAGATAATGTTTAGGCATCATTATGGCTACAATTTCTTCGCATGAAAAAAAAATTAACTTGCATGTTTCCGGTGTAACAGCATATGAAAGTCACCATTCGGAGGTCACGTGACGTACAAGTTACATACACCAAGTGGTTTACTGAACTATAATAATTCACTCCTTAATTAAATAGCTAAGCGTGCTATAAACAAAGACGTACAACTTAAAAATAATGTAAATATTTGAACTTAAAAATTGACACACTTACGACATTTGTGGGGTTTATATTATTTTTAATGTTGAGAAATGGCATATGCAATTTAATTTCAAAGTGAATAATTTAAATTCAGCTCATAAATTGGTTTTCATAAACCGTACACCTTCATTGGTTGCAAATTTTGACTTCGCCATGCACTTATGTGAAAACAATTAAAAAAAATTCATGAGAGTAAAATTAAGTCACAAGTCACTTTAATAAAACACAAAAAAAAAAAAAATACTGCGTTAAAATATGCGATAGCTAATAAGAAGCCATAACATTGAGAAATATGCTTTGAGGAGTGCGAACAATACCTCGAGTGGTTTCCCAGCTAGCGACAACGGTTTCCAAGACCTCTTGGAAGGTCTTGTAACTATCCCGTGCAGCAGAATAGCAGGTCACTGGAAGTAAGTCAGCTGCACGTGTTACAAGATGGCTAGGACGGAAATGTTTTTGCAGCAGTTTGTTTCAATGCCTTACATTCACATCTGCAGATCTGCTTCGTGGTCTGTGATTGGAAATTATTTTTCGTATCAGTGTCCTAGGGTTCTACCCGTTAATCACAGAAGTGTGGTAACCCAGTAACCTTGTTCAGATTGACTTAGTCAAATAAGTGACATCGCATAACTATGAAGTAGAGCTATAGACGTGCGTATAAGGCATTGAAACAAAGTGGTGCAAACGTCTTTCCACTAAAACTATCGGCACCTATAAATGTCAATTCTTAGATATGTAAGGTAAGTGGGCTTTACGTATCGTTGACAGCGAGGTCATTATAGACGGTGACACACAACTTAGTAAAATTACAGCAGCTGGGAGGGGAGTCGGCCATGGCCTTTGTTAAAGAACCATCCCAGCATTCGCGTGGAGAGATTTAGGGAAACCATGGCAAACAGAAATGATGATGGCCGGAGCCGAGTATGGAACCTGAGTCCTCCAGAATGCGTGTACAACGTGTTACCACTGCGCCACCTCGATAGGACAGTTCTTAGGGCCGAATGCACAGTCATATTGAGTAAAGTCTAAGGCCTTTCTGAGTGAAAATGTGACAAATTTTCACTACAGGGACGAGAAGTTAGTGAAATATAAGGTAAAACTGAGGATTTCTTAAGGTGTCCTCAGACCTTCCTTACATCCTGCAGATAAACCATGGTGGCCGTAGATAAAGGTTAAAATGCCACATGGGGGAGAATAATATTCTTATTTTGAATTTATTTGTCATATCTAAGAGAAGGAACATAACCATTGTGTAAAGGAAAGACTGCAATGGTATCTACAACATAATTTATATTCGCTGTACATGTTTGCATTATAGTTCCATCGGGTTTTTTAATGTGACTTTTGTTTTCAATCAAAATGGTTGCGATACCATTTTATAAACAACATCAACGACATTTGTTTAACATTTTTATTTAGCATATTTTCAACTTTACAGTAAGCGAAACCGTAAATTTAAATAATCAGAACGCCGTCATTGAAGTTTTGTGCATTATAAATGAAAAATGACATAACGTTTTAGCTACATTCGCAAGTCGATGCACGAAGAGAAATTATTTTTCTCGTGAGTATTGTGGTAACGCTTCACCTCAACTGAGATATCTCAATTTCATGACTGTGCAATGCAAACGAAAAATTCTCAGATTTTACTCAAGTTCTTCTTAGTTTCGCCTTTACCCAAGATTTTCCTCACATGACTCTGCACTCGAACCTAAGAGGGTAGTGTGGCGGATTATAGTGTGTTGGTAGCTATCCGTGCATTACGATGGGGAGATATAGTCTAGACGTGACCACCACTGATATAGGAACCATGGTCGGCTGTGACTGGGGAGAAGTAGAAGGGCAGGGAGCAGTGTTGCCACCCATGTCTGGCCTGGGGGTAGCGGACAGAGGTATGGGGGTGAGATGCTGGGGTAATGGGCGCAGCAATCTACGGGCCGCGAGGTAATTGTAGATTATATCTGGCGAGGTGAGGATAATATGTGCGTGGGTTGGCGAGGTGTGTGGGTGGACTCTGCCTTCTCTTGCCAGTAGTTCCTGTGATGAGGCTGATCCTAGCCACACTTCTTCCACACGTCCTGGTGTCTTATACGACAAACATATTGTGCATCTCAGACACACACAACTATTACATTGCCTGTACTAGGAGTCAGCGGAACACTCAGTGCGAATTTCCTTTAATGAAAACTGTATTTACTTGGCGCCACCAAATAATTGCTTAGTTTAATGCTAATTACGTTACCATACTTACACAAATGTTTGTTATTCTTATTTTATTGCCCAAAACAGTCGTGTCGTTCTCATGTAGGTGTATACTCAGTTTAATACTGAATGACAGCAAAAAAAAAAAAAAAAATTAAGAAATGCCAAGTGTCGATCCTGAGGTATTTCGTAATTAGTACTTACGGTTAGACTGGGTGTAAATGCGTGAATCATTATGAGAGATGAATGTTTACCAAATGCATGTTTATTTCGCAAATATGTGTTTTCAACATTTTATTTCATTATTTTTTGATGTACATAGAAAATGTTTTATCAGGAATGATTATGCCTGAATAAGGCAACATTAAATTCATATTTAATTCTTGCTACTACGCTGTCACAAAAAAAAAAAAAACAGCAAAATTAACTCTAAAGTTGAGATTTCACGCCACGAAGTACACAAATAGTAATGTTTGGTTTGAGAACCCAAATTTGCAGATGCATTTTTTTCAAACAAATAGTTTCACTTATTAAAACCAAATATTATATCATTTCAAGTAAAATCATTGCTAAGCTACATAATATTTAGGGGCCAAAACCAAATGTGTATAGTTTCATATATTTTTTCCTTTAGTGCTAACCTTCTTCTGATAACTCCTTATTGTCTCTCATTTAACTGTCTGCCGAAGACACATAACCTTTCAGTTTAAATGTTCAATGATTCTCACAGACTCAGACGTAATGGAGAAGAGTAAGACACACATACTACCAAGGCAATAAATCAGTGGGCCTATGGCAAATAAACTCATTCACACCTGGTGTTTACGATTGTGTACTTGCCACACAGGAAAGTAATAATATACACAGCACGTTCCACTGCTTAACACGCTCAGTTTATTTAGCGAGGATTGTCTGCTGTAGTTGAATTTTACTGCAACTGTGGTTCGTAACACAGCTTACCAAAGAAAAGTATTTAAATATAAGTGACAGTAACAGAAGCGTAGATTTAATGATAATACACTACTATAGGTAGTTTGGAATAAAATGAGCACTTAAAAAAGCCCTGCTTAGTTTCTATTTTCAGTCAATTCGTATATTTCCGCGCGTAGCGGCTAACAACGGGACATGTCTAACCTCTCTGGACACGTCTCTAGATGCTTGCGAGTGTGAGATAAATTGTGTAGTCAGTAGGAACCTACATGATTTGATAAAAAAATTTAATTAGTAATACAACATACAAGTACGTCAATTTAAGGCCATGATATTTCATTAATTTCAAACAATTGCAAATAATTTGAATTTTTTTTTTTACCAAATGCTCTGAAAAAATTTGAGACTGTGTACAGTCATACAATACACAATTTTGTCAGAGGTTTTTTAAAAATAAAGTACTGTTTGCTAGCAAAAAATTAGTTTGGTTAATTTTGGCTTATTTTGACAACAAAAAATGTGCTATTTCTGAGACAAAAATCTAAACATCAATTTGGTGCATTGCAACAGAAAAATTCAGATGCAAACTATGATATATAAGTGTTAAAACGGCCTGAATGAATTTTTTATATATGCATTAATTTAAAAAAATTCGAAACCACTGCTAAACTAAAGAACGAGGCCTTAAGTTCATTTTATTACAGTATTGTTACATAACAATAGGAAAACACATGGAACTATATTCAATAATACGCTGTCGACCACACGAAGATTGAGGAAACTATTGTTAATGTTAAATGATATGCAGTAACGGCTAGTAATTTTTTTCAAAGGTTAAATTTTTACTGCTCACTTTATCCCGAACTACCTGTACTTGTACTTATTGTTTAATACGGCTTATATATACTTATGTCTCCTAACGAGTACATAAAATATTGAAACAGAATACCGACACTGTACAAGCGTTTTAATAGCAATTTCCTATCGATTATTCAGCGCGACACTCAGCAATAATGTAAGTCTAACATGTCTATAATTGCATGTCTTATAAAACCGTTACAAAAATATAAATACAAAAGTATTGGAAAAACACTATCAGGCTCGCCCCAGGTGTCCCCCAAGGGCCATGAACTTACAATTAAATGAAAAGGGCGTAACCACAAAAGTTAGTTGCTGCATATTTGAAATATGTGTATTTTCTATTTCAATCAGCAATATAAAATAAAACAACTTCAAAGCTAAACGTTCACAGGTTCATAGTTCCGCAGAAAATATTGTAAACAAGGGCACACCAATGCGAGTTAAACTAGCATAAGCTCTTAACAAGCAATAAGTAGGCTACATATGTTTCAAATATAGGTTTCCCACCTGATTGATTGTTGTCGCAGGATAAGTCACTTTTATTCAAAGATGGGTTACACTGTAATATGAGTTAAAACATGGGCCAATAAAATCGCAGGATGTTTTCTCTACAAACTAACAAGTTCTCTCTTAAATGCTCGAGATTCATTTGACTCAATTAAAATTATATTTGACATACTAAGGACAATTGAGCCCACTGACATGTCTGAAAAAGGAGCCAAATTAGGAAAGTAGAGTTTAGATTAAAATTATCTTATCAGTCCGACAGCAACAGCGTACAGAAGCATCTAGCATAGAAAGTGGTGGTGAGAGTGTTTTGACACCGAAGTCTTATGAGCCAATGAGGATAAAGTGAGGTGAAGAGACAACACAACATCCATGCCAGGAATGGGATTAGAACCCAGGGCCTCTCGCATCGTAGACCGGTGCCTAACAGACTGCGCTACGAAGGCCGGCTCCCTCACAGAAAATAGGCGTTTATAATAAGAGCTGAGGTAAGCGTGGGCAGAGAAAATTTCACCTAGGGTAGTTTTCAAAGTGACCCGAGTAAAGTACTTAAGCGTCCAGCAACTGACGAGAGTGGCTGCTCGAGCAAAGTCAGCTGCTGTTAGTACATGAAACCGCAAAATGGCGCGTGAAAAAATGTGAACAGTAGGCATAACCGAAAGCATCATGAAATGAAACTCTAAACACTTTGATCATAATACTGAATAAAGTAACACGAAACTATTATTATGAGAGAAGTACAAAAAAACGTATATGTCTATGTATGGAAGTGTAAAGAAAGTAAGTGAGGTAAACTTGTTTCCTATACATCAAACGTAGCGTCCTTGTACACACACACACACACACACACACACACACACACACACACACACACACACACATATATATATATATATATATATATATATATATATATATATATATATATATATATATATATATATAATGTGTGTGTGTGTTTAGGAATTATTAAATGCATTCTGAAGTCACCAGATATAAATAGTAAGAATGCTGATTATTTGCTTATTTACAACTTGAAGTACGGTAAATGTCCAGTTTTGTGAATGGGTTGAAAACTTTCAATATTATATGGGAAGATTTTTAAAAATGTATTATATAGTACATGCCGTGCTTACGTATCCAGCAAGGTATTCAACAAACATAATATACAAAACATGTGGGATAATATGTAACTCACGCTATCTTCAAACCCCTAATATTATTTGCAAGTATTTTGACATAACCTGGCAAGAAGCCTGACCATGCGACTCGGACAACCCAAGTCCAGTAGGTTGCTGTTCATAAACGGCTAATCACTCTACATAGGCTCTGACCACCAAGTTTCTACACTGCCTTGCTAAAAAACCAATTATACTTTACTCATGGTTTCTATCTATAGAAGTCAATAAAAGGAAAAGTGCACGAGAGCACACGATCAGGTGTTCTACTGGCAGATGTATAACTGGCCGTGGCAATGACAAAATGACTCCGCTAGTGTTGAAACAGGAGACGTTGCTGCAGTGACGCAGTGCAGTAGTGCTCGTGTGAGAGGATTATTCAGGTCACACGTTGTAACACAGAGTAGCAGACGGCTTAGATCAGCTTATACCATATAGCCTGTGATTCTTCCACGCGCCTGCAAACAATCGCAGATTATTAGCAACGATTTGAAACGAGAAAATACACTCGTTAACAAGCGTATACTGCTCGTGATTGCACGTGTGTAAATAAGGTAGTACAAATATTTCACGTATACACATTGTAACACTTTTGTAACTAGATTATTACAATCTCCATATTTATTAATATTTGGTTTACTTTCTATCAGTACGTACCGTTTTTCCTCACACATTCGGTTCGATTACTTGGATATTCGGATTATCTGTGTTAAAATTATAGACAAGTACGAGTTATAATCACAACGGAGATTAAAACTTATAACGTAGCTCCGTATTATGAGAGGCAAAAAATCGGTGAAGTGGTAAGGGTGCGGTCGACTGGCGTGTGTAGTAGTGCCGAACATGCGTGCAAGCCACACAACTGGCGTGGAGTGCTTAGCTGTTGTTTTCATTTCCGGGAAATGTGATTATGAATCATACTGCTATGTTTTGGTCTGAATAATCTGGTTACTATTTCCTCTTGTATGGCAGGGCAGAACAGTCTGAAAAAGCTTTTTTCTTGTCCAAATTAAAAGCCCGAAAATTCATATCTATAATAATAACGCTGAATATTCAAACTTAAAGGGATATATTTCTAAAATACGCGTGTTCTTTTCCCTGTGAATTTTATGCACGATTAATAGGCGCGGAAGAAAAGGAACAAATGCAGCTTGCTCCAACACAGTTAGAGCGTAGGCAGACCCATTAAAGCACTATCCCAGATATAGAAAATCATGAAAAAGACGAAAAAAAGTACATGTTTGTACAGGATACCGAACCAGTATCCTCTGAAATGTATGTACAGTGATTTACTTATACAAAAATTGCTTGCTAACTGCAAGTAAATATGAGAGCACTACGTGTATTTGTGGCAACAGGAAGAACATATACTATATGTTTTGTACACACTGACGTAGCTGAAATAGAAGATAGACAACAAACTTTCTTAAAATGTCACCGTACTGAGTTTATTATCCGTAGGCCTACTGAAAAGGTAGTCAATGGTGGAAATTTCATAATTAATTTTTGGGTTGAGTGTGAAAAGAGCCACACCATTTGATAGCAAATGTTGATAAAACATTTTTAGTACTATATCCATAACGGGTTTAAATGTCGTTTAAAAAGTATTTAGCTATAATATTGATGTAAAATTCTTATTTAGTACAGTGGAACCTCGTTAATAAAAACTTTGTATATACAAAGTTCTCATTAATACAAAGTGGTTTTCTTTCCCCTTGGAATAAGATGAGATATTAAATGTTAACTTTAATACTCAATAAAAAGTTCCCTTATCCATAAAATAATGTAAAATTAAGTTGAGTGGTAAAAATAAGTCATGGTTGTGGTGTGAAAGTTTATATTTTGGAACTAAATATCCATAACATATATTTACAGAATATTTTTAAGATTTTGTAAACACCTGTTTATAGAAATATCGTTGTCACACACTGCAAAAAAAATAGGTCTATTTAGTTTTTTTTAAAATTATATTCGACTATAATGTTCGGGTCGTAGACACGAACGCGGTTAGTTTCCGGCACCAATCTACTCCATCGTTGCACTGGCGATGATTTGTATTCATGGCAGAGGAGGGAAGTTACTAGACTGCAGGCCTGGTGAGAGCTACGTCAAGACATGGCCAGTGAGTATCTTCTACTCGCTCTCCAGTGTAATCATCTCTCTCTGTCTCTCTCCCGAGCCACAACTGCACAGCGAGAGAACTGGTCACTTCCGGAGGTGCGTGGAAACATGGTGCGTTGTAGGATGAGGGTAGTGTTTAGCGATGACTGTACATATGTTTGAGATGTCTGTGTAACTGTCAGACCTCTGGCACTGTACTTAGATGTTGGTGATTGTAGTTGGTGCTGCAGTGATTGGTGTCGGTCACGAAAGCATTTCAATTCTCATTTCCGGTAATAGTTGCTGGTGTTGTTGTGAAGTTCAAAATGTTGACATTTTAAATACAACCAACCAATCAAACTGCAGTATACGATAGGTTATGATTACTCCTAATATTAACAAATTATTAAGACTCACGTTATTTCTAATTTCCTCGTACACAAAAAATAACACAGAAATTCGGACCAAAAATATATTACCTGGTTAAATTATTTCAGTCACCTATAACCTATACCTATGTGACTAACAACCGTCTATTGTGCCAACCCACGTTTCGCACACTAACCATTAACAACAACACCACCAACAACAACCGTCAATTATGCCTGAGGCCTTAGACTGGTAGGGGCAGGTGCATTCTCCAACCAGTAGCGTGCAAGAGAAGAGGAAACATCATCCAGTCACATCACCGTGTTCACATTTACACACATTGTGGTACCTGGCAGGCAAGATAACTTGAAGCGTATAGTTACACGATCATGCTTCGTCAATGCCGCTGCTGGTACGAATGTCCTAACACAAAAATAATTATTTTTAGAGGTATTTATAACTTAAGACCGTCAAAGGTGGCAAAGTAGTGAAACCCCGGGCTCGTGTTCTGGAGATCCGAGTTTGATTCATGTCTGGCGATTCAGATTAAAATAAAGAAAGCTTCCCCTATATCACTTCTGGCAAATACTGGTATAGTAAAGTACAGGTTACGGAAGCATCCGTAGTTTGTTCGTAGTTCCTGTAGCCTCTTGTTTCGTCCTTAACGAACTTGCTGTTGATGATACGATAAGACGTTATACTTTTATAAGTACAGTCCATTTGAGATAAAGTGAGGTCTTATTAAGGACATTGTTTCACGAACCTAATCACTAACAACTGGATTTTATTGTGCCTCATATGTTGACATTTTATAGCAAGGTAACTGTACACTATGCTGATTGTTCACTCGTGACTGCCAGTACTATAGACGGAAACATAAACAAAATTACTGACAACACTGTTTCGTCAGAACCTTGACGGCTTTCAATTGGGGAAACACAATAATTTTAATGCTTGTACGAAAAAGTGTTTGTTTTGTAAAAGTTACCTACGAGTACATTTTCCTCCTACAATAACGTACTTAAAATAATTTTCCCATAATTACATTTTGAAGTCTAAATTTAAATGTTTTTACTTCAAAATCACAATGAAAACCAATTAATATAGTGAAACTAAATAATTTACATTGAATTTACAGCTACGGCTTGAAGTATAAAAAAAACGCTTCAAAATATAGTTTTGTACTTCCACAAACATTTCTAAAAGCAGCAAAAAATTTCAAAATTTCAGAAATATTTTAAAGAAACAAAACATTTTGTAATGGGTTTTATGTACCTCGATCCGTAGCTCGTGACATGTAGTTTCCAAGCGAATAGTTTCATTTCATTACATTGATCTGCCTTCACTTTTTCCATGAATTGAAAACATGCATGTTTTGACCCTAACGGGTAAACTAGTTGGGATATTTTTTGTAAGAGAAAATTGTAATACTAAGTAACGTCTACAAAAATTACACTAATTCATACAAATATAAAATTATGGGTTTCCCCGACCTTAACGCCTTTAACAAGTACTCGATATACCGTTATCAGCTTATACGTTTGCATACTCTTATCATTTAAGCATATGTACGTTTGCGTTACTCTTGCATGCGCAAAAATACGTTCTGGGAAGACGGAAAAAATAATTCATACATTAGATAAGCAGGCTTAGTTACGGAAGAGTCTGTGGTCTAATAAACAAATTATAGCGGACTCAAGTACAGAGCACAGAGTGTCATTTTAGTATTAATACAGCGGTTACTGTACTAAGCATTAGCAATTTCATGAAAACTCAGCATCATGAATCGTTACTAGGACGATCAACATGCTGTCAAGACTTGAAATACGTCTACGTACAGTATGTGCGTAGAGTCATGGTGCACTTTTGACCGGTCACAGGGAAGCAGCAAAAGAAGACAGAAATGTGAAATGTGCACGAAATGGAAAGGCAAAGTCTCCAAGTTTGTGTAGTATGACGTGCACGCGCATGCGCACACATGTGATGACGCAACACCAGGGACTGCACAGTAGCGGATCAGACCACGCCCACTCCAGTCCAGATATGGACGGTACAGAAGAAAGTTCACCTTGCACTTTGGTCACGGATTCAAATTAGGCAAGCCACGGACCACACTCAACTTTCCTCCGTACCGTTCACATCTTATTTATAATTTCGTCAGGCGAACTATATAGATAAGATTTCTTTAACGCCGAGTATAATTAACTTAAATTTAAAAAAAAAAATCTACATGTCAATTTGATTACAGTGAAAACTTCATACAACAAATAAACAAATCAGCTGCAATACTCTTCCAGGCATTTCACGTTGTCATTAATACTGATATATAACAAGCAAGTTGCCCAACTATTTGAAATATACATGATAGGTATATACATTCGAAAAGTATGATAAAGACAGTGTGCGTATTAAAAATATAACTATATAGTAACAGGAATTTTTAGTAAAATAAATCAATTTTGGTTATATTATCGTCGATTATTAACCAAAAACATATGTGACTGGAAAATATAGTTAAATGAAGCAAACAATCAAGTTAATAGAACAGAAATAGACCTCAGCTTTAGCTAAAACATTCTGAAATGAGTAGCAGTTTTATTCTAAGCAATTATTGAACTTCGAAAATGTTTACGTTATAAACAAAGTAAAGCGTATGTTAAAATTCACAGCTTGAAAAAAAAACAACACGTGTAACCGTACGGTTATAACTGTGCAGGTGTCTGCAAACGGTCGTCTCAATATCAGACACAGACCATGAATGTGCGTCTGGCAGAAAACAAACACTCATCACGTGAATGAACGCCAAGGCCGCAGATGTGCCAACCTCGGAGTGTTAGATTGGTTTATTGTTATGTCAAAAGCATGTAACATTACAGTTGTCACATTTAGTTTCGTGAATTGGCGACTTGTATCATGTTTGTCTTCGCGTTAGCTTAACACTCCCGCGTACGTTGACTGGGTATGCAAGAACGACACACAGATGTTAGGCTGGTAGCATACCACGTGACTTCTCAGGCGCTCAAGACAAGTGTAACGCATCAAATGTTTTCCAACGGTCGTTTTCATTTGTCACGCTAGGTTCATTCATTTTTCGTTATTCAAACCTTACAAATAAAATATGTACAACAAGACAAAAAATCTTACGCAATTTAAATCAATTAGTATATTAACCTACAAACTTACACCAGAACTAATATAATTTAAACACGTAATGATGTTCTAACTGTGACGGTTAAGAAACAATAAATAATAAAGGGTTGTTTCAGATCTAGAGACGAATTCTAACTACTGTGATTCTGTAGTCGAATGATCTTGTGAAAACATAACTGAATAAGGAAGATTATATCAAAGCAAAACTTCTGCAATAAACATTACGCAATTGCAAATAATTTAACGTATTATTTAACTGCGTTATGTTAAGTAAATCAAGTATTGAATCAGGAGAAACCACAAGCTCAAAAACAATCTAAAAAAAATTACGTTTGAATAAATGTTGTTTCAACTGGTTCAATTGGTTTCGCACATGTATGTTAGAGTGATATTCAGACTGAAGGATCGGCAGTTAATATTCTGTTTCAATACTAACCATTATTTACACGTGAAAGCTGTTAGCTACATTATCGATAAAGTGTACTTTTCTCGTGCAACCTAATCGTCAATTGCACGAAAGCTACTAGAAAAGCAAGAGTCATGAAAAATCCTCCACTTGCTCTAAAAACAACAGAAAATTAATTTCTTTCCAGCTTTCCAAATGTACACAATACTATTCTTTAAGCTAAACTTTATGTATTAATTCCTTTCTTCTACATTTGCTGGAGAATAGTTGACTAATTTTCTTCGGCGAACGTAAGTGGATTCCATTGTGGTCAACTACGTGTAATTCCCTGTTGTGTGGTTTTCAAATTTATAACTAAAACGCAAGTCTGAAAAAACTTAGTTCAAAATAACAACAAACGACGAAAGTAGACTCCGCTTCTCGGTTAGTAGTGGATGATGGATAGGTAGCGATAATACCATGCCCTTCCGCAGTGGTAAAGAGGAAAGATATGTATATGTAAGTATTTGTGTGTACACGTTTATAGAAGGCCATTAAAGGCGTTCAAGCGGGGGAAAACCGTAATTTTATATTTGTATGAAGCAGCGTTAGTTTTTAAGACGTTACTTCGCAGTACATTTTCCTCTTACAAAAGTTTTCCAAAGTGGTATTTCAAAGTCAAAATAAGCGTATTTACGTTCTTATCCACCGCGAAAACGAATTAACATAATGGAATAACATAATTTACATTGAAGTTACTTATCAGGCTACGTATATGATAACCCATTAAAAAAAATTTTGTGTTTGAAAAAAAAAAAGTTGTCAACAGTAGCAATAAATTCTAAATTTCAGCAATTTTTCAAAATACAAAATTGTTTTGTAATGTGTTTTTATATACTTACTTTTTATGTATGTAGCTCGTGACATGTAGTTCCAATATTAGTTATTTTATTTTACAACGGGAATTGGTTTTCAATATGATAAGAACGAAAACATGCACATTTTTACTTTCAAATGCACTATTGGAAAACTGGTTGAGTTATTATTTTTATGTAAGAGAAAAATATATTCCCAAGTAACATATACAAAACTAACAATATTTCATACACATATCCAATTACAATTTTTTCCCACATGAACGCCCGTAAAAGTTAATATTCAGACAGTAACAACCTCATCACTTAACTGGTAAAAGGTTTTATTTATGGATTGTTTGTAAAGTAAAGGAAACATCGCGAACACTTCTAGTATCTAAGACACTTGCTAGAGCTTGTTGCCCTCATGACTATCATGGCCTCACTTGCCATCAATATAATTGTCTTAATTTACCGATCAGCACCTGGACGTTAACCTGCCTGAAGCCTTCTACAACTGGTAAGAACAAGTTAATCTAGCCAATCAGAAACAGGCAGGTCCTCACAATAATAGGTCAATGTACATACATACTTAATAGCATAACGCTCGAACTTAACGTAGCCCACGTCTAATTAGTTGCACTGTGTGTCTGCCGTAGACAAGTGAACGTTGCTCAAACTGCAGCTTGATAATTTGCCATTTAGAGGAACCTGTCTTTTTCAAACTATTTAATTTCTGCAGATTAATGTCAGCTCAATACATATAGTAAATTAAAATAATATATATTACAGTACCTGCCGTTTTTATACTATCATCTAAATACAGCAATACGTAACAAAATGTCCTTTGTTATAGAATTAAAATTGTCATAAATCGTACGCAAAGTAATGTTTTCCTAGTGTTAGAAAATAAAGTATTTACTTTCATACGTTGCACACAAACAGAAAGGCGGTCGCACATATTTTAGGATCAATATCTTCCAAACTAAAATGTCCGCGTGACCGAAATGTGGATTACTATTCTATATTATACAAAAGTGAACAAAAAAACCTTGCGTGATAATGCAATTATGAATACATATCTGTATTCAGGGTGAAAAAAGCACTGGTTTAATTATTTTGTAAAATATATATTGTTGACGAGTGAAATCGCTGGCATTTGTGTTAGAGGAGTTCGGCAGTACGGCGCTGGTGGAATGCATTATATGGAAGCAGTTACTACTCGCGAGAGAGAGAGAGAGAGAGAGAGAGAGAGAGAGAGAGAGGAAACATCCTGGGAGAAGCACCAACTTCTTGTCACGACGACTTACAGTTATTTTTAAACGATTCTTGTAATAAGAGCAAGTTACTAATTAAATACGTTATTCGGATACTCGCTTTTGCAGCATATAGTGTGTCACAAAACCAAAGAATTCTTGCAGACAAACAGTAAAGAGCCGAACTTGTCTGTTTGCCTGCGTGTATTCACTGGTTTACTCTGAGTCACAGTTTGTTGGCAATGGCGTATGTTCCACATGACTTTTTTGATTGGTGACTTGTAGCATACTGAAGACGAGCAAGTCTCATGCAGCAAGAGAACCACGTGAGATACTATCACACGTGGAACCACTATAATGACGATGCTTGTTCCAGCCACGTGGTCCGGGTACCGCAGGGCGTCTCGACTGGCCACTGTTATTAACGTCACATTGGAGACTGACCCTCGTCCAGTGTTGCCAAACTCATCAACTACAACAATGACGCGACCCTCGAAGTTCAAAATACACGCTTAAAGATAATGTTCAGCAAACATAGTAATTTTTACGTTAAAGTTTAATTTCACGACTGCTTTTCTTTATAAAAAAAACGTTAACATACACAAGCGCTTAAATATTCCATGCTCTTTCAGAATGGCGAATGGTTAGCAATAAATACGGTATATTTTAAATAAAGAAAGTAATGTAATTTTATAACACGGAAATATATGAAAATAGAAAAAAAAACCAAAGTTAATTAAATTTTCTTTTGTTAAACCACAAACGTTTTAAATGGGGCCGCACCTACATCACCGCACAAAAAGCAATATTGTAGAATAACATTTATGTATAGCACGCGATAAACTGATTTAAAAAAAAAACGTAAATTCTTTTTAATACACGCAAATCAACTTAAATATGATACACTCTTTATCACGACTGATTTCAAATTACACGCCTTTCGTGAAACTACACACTAGCGGCGCTCACAAAAACACCTTACTCTAACTACTCTATAGAGTTGAAATTACTCTAAAGCAGTTAGAAAACATGGTGCGAGTACAGTCTACCTCTGCCCGAAATCTGTAAATATGCAACACTCTATGTTCGCCAGATGTACTCAGGCCTACACTGGTTGGGAGCAGGGTAGATAGCCACCAGATGACCAAAAAACACGTACACTGTAAAAAATCTTCCTAAACGTTATGGGAAGTTCTTCACCCAAACATAGTATTGGCCACTTAACTTACTTCAGCTTGTAAATACAGCAAATTTTGAGCATTGTCTCTATACAAGTTTATCCTGTAAGTTCATCCTCATAGGAAAAGTCCGGTCTCACACATAAAGTTAAAATAGGCGAATGTAATGAAATGTTATTGTGAATAACAACATTACTGCTGTATGCTGCTCCATCCCGCCGTCCATGTTACACTGTGTGCAAAGCTATTTGAATACGCATGTGCAAAGTACATCTTGGCCATCAATGTGAACATTTTCTGTCGTAATGACACATTGAAGTGAACACATTGCTGTTTTCTAATGCCAACGCGTTACATCACTATATTTCACCAATTTATATTTACCCTGAGACCAGACTTATGGGTCAACCTGTACATCAGTAAGTATTTAAATGTTCCCTAAAATATATGAGGGCGATACCATTGATAATAAAAAATTAACTATAAACTCTTTTAACACTTGTATACATCGGTGTGGTAAATTCGTAAAACATTTCTTATATTATAGTTGGAAACACTGCAGACAGTACGAGCATTTCAGTCTCTCTGAAGAAAACATAATTCACTCGGTCAAGGTCTTCGTCAGTTATATCCTGAACACGATTCTACAGTTCTGCTCCGACTTCAGCGACGATCTCTCGACCAACGAGCGCTACTGTGTTTTTTTGTCCCGCCGTGTTTTACGATGGCGCGCGGGAGGAAAGTAAGCGTTGTGTAGGTGGGGGGAGGGGTGTGTGTTGAGGAGTTATGACGTCACAGGCGGCCGCGCTAGTGAATATTGATGACTACGGCAGGTCGCCGAGTGTTGACACGATGAAGGTCGCTAGACGACATCCACAGCTCCAGGCCTTCGCCAAACTTACTCCTCGACATGTTCCACACTTTTCGGGATGTTTTCTTTGGACAAACTAAGGTTTCAGCACTGTCGCAACCGAGCGTAGCTATCGCACGGTAACTTTAGCCTTTTAGAATCGCAACTGTTGCAGCAATGTCAGTGAACATATTACGTTTGGTAGCGTACATTTATAAACTTAAATAAAGGTAGGTAGGTAAGTGGGCTTTAAGTCTCGTCGACAGCGAGGTTATTAGAGACAGTAACACAACTTAGTTCAATGACACGAGCTGGGAGAGGAATCAGCCATGGCCTTTATTAAGGAATCTTCCTAGTATCCACCTGGAGCGGTTTCAGGGAACCATGGAAAGCCGTAATCAGGATGGCCGGAGCCGAGTATGGAACCCGAGATCTCCGGAACGCGAGTCCATCGTGTCGCTGTTGCGCTTCTTCGCTCGGTTTTTAAAATAAAGCAACACAACGTATTCTACTTCAAATAATCGCAAGCAACTAAGAGGACAACATTCTGTGCCATTTACAAATGGTTGAATTTACGTGCTACACACATAGACAGTGAACACAACGGCAGGATGTCACACTCCTAACATACAGACTTCTAAACTGGGAGCTTGTAGATGTCTGAAGTTCCCTGATGGATCACATGAAATCCAGCCCCACAATGGAGTAGCGACGTAATAAATACGGGACTACCATAAAAAACAGTCTGCCAAAGGCAACGTCCGCCACGTTTCCCACATTAGAAACACCCCGCTGGAATCGAACCCATATCGCCACTGTGGATGATGTGTGGTTTGACCACTGGACCAATTACAACCCTCTATTGGCTGAGTCGCAGTTTACATAACACGTCCTGTGCGACTGAGAATCAACGACAACTGTAAGAAAAGGAAACTAATTCCCAATATAATGGATCCCTTGCAAGAAATATTAAATACGTTGAAATGCATGTCATATTGTTAACAATGAGAAAATATGAAGATACCAAAAATAATTTTTCTTCTAAACACTATAGTTTAGGAATGGAAAGCAAACAAAGTTCGGGGAAGCAGCAGGCGACCGAAAACATATTTTGATTGGTCCACGTCACAAGCCATACGGCCAGCACTAGTCATATATAGGCTTAAGCTAGCATGACACTCAGTGGGTAAAGTGTAGCGTTTTTCTTACGGTACTTGGCTACTACTTTTAAGGATCCGGGTTGAAAACCCACGTACGCCATGTATTTTTAAAAATAATACTATCAGATAGTTTTACAAGTGTCTAATACAAATATGTTTGATTAATTTTTTAAACCATTTATTTTCCATTTTCGCAACCATATTAATACGATGTCTGAAATGGCATATTTGCGCGGAAGAAACGGCAATTTAAATCGAATGCGAATCGCGAAAGTGATTTTTTATATGGTCCAGTAGGATAGTGCACCTACATTCAAATAATAGTTCATATATGGTTAAGCTTGCATTCAAATAAATGTGTTTGTTTTGTGCGTGTTCAATCACACATTACTTCACATATTACGTAATGAACACGTCATTAGTGGTAAATAGTACTGCAGTAGCCTTATACTGCACTGTTATACAACATAAATAACAATTATTTTGCGGTACGCTAAACCAAAACCACACAATAGCCCAGAAGTATTCTTTGCTGTATAAATTTATGTATTGCATATGAAATACAAAATACTTTTGATTATACAATATATTAAATCTGGATAAAGAATCGACAATTACATGCAAAATCTGAGAACTAACCCGAAATATTATTGAACTCACTTAAGTTTTCCTATATCAGTCCAGAGAGTAACCATTGCCACATCGTGGCCGACACTTGGCGTGGTTCTATTGTAAAGTAAATACATGGGTATTAAATAATTTAATGTAGTAACGTTTTGCGCCAGTAAACAGGTTTATTTAATGTATTATTGCATATTACAGTGCTCTGATATTGCTCTGATATTGTGCGATATAACAATGTGCGTAACACTAAACTTTTGTAAAACCTCCAACACGAATACCTTTGAAATATAACATTTGTTACATTTTATGAGTGACTACATACGTATAACCAAACGAACCACCGTAATAGACTTAAAAATAGTTTTTTATTGACCAAGCGTAGCCTGGCATTCCGCCGGAGTGCGACAGCAGTCTGCTAGCTTGCCAAGGCTCCGTGTGTACTATGGCTTGTGACGTCACTGCACGTTTCCGCGGGCGTTTTAAAAGCGCGAACTTTAAGTAGCTGTAGTTACCTCAAATTGACTCCAAATTTAAAAATTTCAACACAAATCGATTTCTTTTTATATGCACGTAGTGTGGACGTTCTCATTGAAATTCACTTGAGGGGTCCATTGATGTAACACAAAACTGTATTAACAATTAAGGCAAAAAAACTGAGACATGACAATCCACGTGGCTATGGGTACTGGTTGATCTGTGCGATTTCTTCTCATTTCTTCCAGGGCGTGTACATATAGAAGACTAGACAATATACGACGTCAAGAACAACACAACAGAAAAGAACGGGTGTAAAGTAACTAAGTATTATACACGTAATCAAACCTAGAGAGCTGTGAGCATGTTTACTGACATAGTTCGCTCTAAACTGTTGCGGATATTAGTTACATTGAAAGATAAGTGTTGTTTTACTTAACTAACATAAATATAGAATATACAGAAACGGCCGTATAACGAGCACACCTCGCGAGTCCTGGGCTAAAATGGAGACGAACACGTAAGTGGTAAAATAATGCACGATGACATTGTACTTGCACAATGTGGCAACTCCGCACGGAGCTAGTCCCATGTAGCTCTCGATTAATATCTTGCTACTGCTGTTTCGTCACATCATGGGCACTGCTTTAGTTCCCGAACAGTCCAAACACGTTTCTACGTTTACTCGACGTAACATACATGAAACTATACCTGGACGTGGAGCGCAAGATAGGACTTTATACGTGCAGCGTTGCCACATTGTGCACGTAAAATGTCGACGCAGAACATTCGCTACTTACAACTTCGTCTCCAATTTAGCCAATGATTGTCGTGGTGTTTATTGTACGGCCGTTTCTGGACATCGTCACTATCCGTACCAATGGTTTGTTCCTGGGATTGAGTGCAGGACCTCTCGCAGTATAGATTGTCCAGCCACGGGTCCTTGGCGGTCGTTATTTCTGAGAAGTTTTGTCTATATGTTGAGGAACTTACACCAACTTACACCTTCCCTCTACTTCATGCACTCCCCTGTCAGCTCAACAACTCCCGGGTACCGACTCTTATTTCCTTCCAGCAGGATTTTACTTCAACGAACACCCCTGTGACGTTTCGAGACAAAATGTATATTTCAAATAACGGTATGTAATGTCATTTACGTTTATTGATTCTCTTGAATGTGTTTGCGCGTGTTAATTGCATGTCATGATGGGGTTTCAAAGTTTCAGTAACCTCTCTCTAAAGTGGACTGGTTGATAAACGAAACGTAAGCCTTTCGAACACTGCAGTTAGTGGCGACATTTGAAATGTCAGCATTTATGGACCACGACAACTAGTCTTCATGTGAGGGGAAGAAACGTGGCGCTTGTAGTAGGCAGACATGCCATAGGAAGGGGAAATGTACTGCGCCTGACATGAGTACATGGCACATGGTCTGTAGAGACATACTACTCAACCACGACAACTAGTCCTCCCATGAGGGGAAGAAACGTGGCGTTAGTAGTAGTTAGACATGTCACAGGGAGGGGAAATGTACTGCGCCTGACATGAGTTCATTGCACACGGCCAATGGAGACGTTGCGCTGAAAACCGAGCCAGCTGCCAGTGCCACAGTATTATGGCCGGTGCTGTGGTGCGCCACACTAGTTGCGCGTGGTCATCAGCGGTATTTTTGCATTTTTCCCGCGGGACTATAGTTGTCGTGGTCGAGTAGTAGGGCCTACCTAAATAACAAGTGTTGTTGTCGACCGCACTCAGACTACTTTACAACAAAGGAATGCCTAACTTTTAGCCTACTTTCCGTAGGTAAAACTGTGACATCACTTTCCTGTACTGTGCGTCTTCATCTGTGTGTGAGCTTGTGCTTGTGTCCTTTAACTTCAGAACCCGCGGACTGGATTTCAATCATCTCAGTTCGTTTATATTACTTGATATTCTCCGCTGACTTGCATGCATTTTGTTCATAATTAATACCAAGTGCTTATTTCTTAAAGTGCGGCCATTTTAATTCAGTTTTTGGCACAGTCAACCGTATATAAGTTTTTATACGGCGAAACAAATGTGTATTTTATCCAGCGAAGTATTTGTTGACCGAAGAATACATAAAACACGTCATTAATTAACTTACTGCATTGAGCCTTCTTGTTGAGAGTAATTCCTCCGTAAGGCAACCAAATGTTTAGTAAATTTGTTTTACGCGCTTGTTCAAATTTATAAAAACTTATAGCACGGCTAACTGTATCGAACCCGTTTTCCCTGTGTAATGTTTATTAACTAAGCTTTAATTTTTGTACGATTTAATGCCGTATGTCGTTTAAAACATAATTCAAATTTAATTAATATTTTATTTTGCGTTTTATACAGAGCTACCTGACCAATTACAACAAAATGTAGTATTTTTGGCGTTACATTATCAAGTTTTTATTTTTAATGGCAGGTTAACCATTTCGTTTGAAAGCATATAATGTGTTCGTTTTGACATACCGGATTTTACAAAATAATCTTTACATAGTAGGTTGCTTAAATTTCGTGAACGGGAAAATATATAAAGGTGCATTTTGTGCTACAATATTCACACACATTTTAAGTTTCTGCAGTTATTTGAAATAATTTAATGTCGCACTAGGAGTGTATGGAAGTTCAAGTGCATCACACTACGAATGCAGAGTTTATAAATAGGAGCCCGGAGGATGACATGAGATGAGGCCCTGCAATATAGAGGCGCCGGAATGAGACGGGTGGGGGAAATGGGAGATCCCGGGAAAACTCGCCGAACCGATTCCCACATTGGAATATCCGGTGTCCGAACCAGCCGGGAATCGAGCCAGGATTGCCTTGATGGGAGGCGAGGGGTCTGACCGCAACACCACCGCGGCCCCATCGACGGTAATTACTTCACGGGAACGCCATCGCACTCGAAGGAGGGATAGTCCAAGGAAGGGGCAGAGAGGGGAGGAGGAGAAAGCAGTAAACATGCAAATGACGTGTAGTCAGCAGTGCTCGTTATGGGCAGTTACAACAACTCCCCCTGTCTCTATACTTGCACAGCCACTTAACCTTCAGCAGTTACGTGTTATTTGTTTCGCGGCGTTGACGACAATTACTGGTTCCTGCCCCTCCCTTCTCAGCGGCCCGCGCCAGTTGGAAGGCGGCCCTGCCTGCACTGCCATCTATAATAGCGCCCCGCACCTGCAAACTACCCCCCCTACTTTCCCCTCCCCAGTCACTGACCTGGGCTCGCATCTAGATCAGCGACTAGGTGAAGTATGAAGTCTCAAGGGGTAAGTGCTGAGGCCATGCTCTATTCCTTGTAGTTTTAGCGATAGTTGTTTTTCAAGCCTAGACCAGAGCAGATATCAAAATTATGTTTTACACTTTTGTGTAAAATATTTTTCACCATGTTGGCTGATTTCACATGACAATACATACTATGATTTTAGATAGTTATGAAATTTAATTAATTTTTTGTTAACTGAGTTTTTAGGTGAAACCGTCAGATTTCTTGTTAAAAAAAATATTGAAACGACGAAAACAGAAGAAGCCGTTAAGCGCCGCCTACCTGCGTATTAGAGGCTCAGAACTGACAGAGCTATAAGGGTGACCTTCAAACGCGCATCAAATGCCGCATCGTCACAATGGGCCAAGCGCTTAACTAGCCTTCTGCTGTACCGTTGTTACTATGGAACTTTAAGCAGTAAGCAAATAATGTGTTTGGTGGAAAGTCCAGGGTACGTCTATATCTGAGTTTAATATTTACAGTATATCAGGTAAGCACATTGGGAAGTAGGATTCGGCAATATATAAGGGCCATTTTTTGCATGTTGAACGACTTAGAAACAGTGTTATTATGAGCATGGTGTCATAATAATAACGTTCCGTCTTTGTCTGAAGTGTATATTATTTACGTAGCTACATGGGCACATGTTGGACAGTTTCTTACAAAAATAGTATTTACGAGCACTGAGCAATGCATTTCAAACGCAGATAGGGAGGCCCCTTAAAGAAGTTCTCAAGATGCCAGTTGAACATCTTCCGTGTGATGGCAACTATGCAAGTGGTAAGCGTGTAAGAGTCGAACTTACAACCCGCGATCCTTGTAGTTCAATGGCACGCTAATGATATTTGTAACAGGATGTTGTTATTGCATGTCGTTACCTTAATAATAAAAGCTCGTAACTCCATATTATGAAGATTGGACATTCGAGCCCTTTTAAACCATCATAATAAGGTATTTATAAAGAAATATGGTTAAAAGTAGATGTAAAAATGTCATTTATAGTAATGTTGTACAAAATTATGTATTTTTTCCCAGTGTGAGGTAAATAAAATTGTTTTTGTCTCCTTTCTTCTGAATGGATGCGAAATGGAGTTACGAGGTTTTACTACTTAGGTAACGATGTGTCAAAAGCCAAAGGACTGAACTAGAGATGCCAATGCAATTTTCAAAAATGTGTCTTTATATGGACATACGATAGTACTAAAATATAAAAGTGTTATCTACAGATTAGAAGTCTTCTTATATTTCGTGGAAAGAAACATGCAAACATTGATTGTTACAGAAAACATCTTACTAGAGATTCCTGTTAACATATAGTATTTTATCTCTGGTAGTGTGAAAATAAAATATCCCCGAGAAAACCCACCGACAAACGGTTTCTTCCAGTTCGATTTCAACATTTGAAAATTCTGGTCGACACCGTGGGAGGCGTCCAGTAACGAGATCGACCTAAGTGTATACGTGTTCCGAGGTATCACGTGTTTGTTGATGACTGTACACAACTATGAGATGTTTGTACTGTACCTCTAGTTATAACTATCCAGTCACAGGACCTCGGTCACCACAACACACTGCCATTTGTTGTATCAAGCAGGTTTGTTTATGTCACGTGCTCAGAGTATATTACCATATTTGTAAAGTGCACATTGGCTGGAAGCATAATTACGTCACAAATAAGCGTCTAATACGCTCTAGACATTATGATGTTGTCTACATATAGCGACATACATGTGAAAAATTTTGAAGTTTAAAATGTTGTTTTTCCTTCTAGAATGAACACATGTATATTTTCTACCCTCAAGTCGCAGTAACTTAGTTCTCATGGGTACCTACAGTTAAATGGGTGACAGATCTGCTGGAAAAATACTGCCAATAACCATGAAGCACAGATACAGATGTTCAGGTAAGGTATTGAAAACACGGTGGAGCCAAATTAGTTCTCTAGCGACCTATGTGTTTATTATATATATTCATATGTTTAAATATACTATTGAGAGAACAATTTACAAGAATGTGTGGCCCAGGACAACATAAATTGTGGGGGGGGGGGGGTTTCCTATTTTAGATGCAGTGATAATTTTTACGGTATGCCATATGTATATTTGTATTGGCATGTAGTCGCTAATATAAACATAGTAATTACAAGTGCCACAGTAAAATACTTTCAGTTCACACAGATATATTATAAATATATGTGCGAGCAAAGCAAAAGTAATGTAAGTTACTAAAATGCAGTTGTTAGAAACTAAAGGAATACTTCGTATTGTTGTGCTACACATATAATAAAACGCCAGATGATTTCAATTATTAATAATTCTTTATTTAAATTAAAACTGAGACTAATACGTTGTAGGAAATTTGTGGTGTTCTTTGCTAGATATACGTACAAGTCGAAGTAATCTTACACAGCTTGTGACATCTAAAATACATTGTTAGCTTATGTTATTTCAAATCTCCCACGCATCTTGACTATAAATCACGTAACTAATATTGACGCCACAAGTAAATATGCAGCTTTGTATCGAACGCTCTCTTTGTCTTATGTTTACTATAATAGTAAACCTGTAATGATTTCTTTGGCATACGACCTCGTTTAGCCAGTGGTATGCAGGCGTTTTGGAGACGGGAGGTGCTTAGGGGTAGAGCTGGTAACACATTTATTTCCGGAGAGATGCTAGGATATAGACGCACGTACTTGATGGTATCCTCTGCAGTTGGATCACAGCGAGTGTTACATCTCCCAGACAACTACAAGATAAAAAAATTCAAACAAAAGCAGGAAACAGCTTTTAGGAACAGGAGGAGATGTCAGTTCCGGAAACGTTGCATCTGTTGTCTTTAAGGAAGATGGCTACTTTTCATCTGTTTCTTCTCTTTTTTATGCAGCCTGTGTTCACATGCATTCACGTTTCTTGTCTTTAGTGTTATCACCGTTGTCCTTGTCCATTTTACCTTTTATCGCCATTTTCCAGACACTGTATTTTGTTGTATTTTATTGTTCGTCTTTTGGTCTTGTATCGTCTTTCTCCATAACGACTATGTTCCGTTTTACCAAGTCAGTGTAAAATTAGCTACTACCAAACGGTCGTACAACAAACAGTTGAGGCTTGGGTATAAACACAACGGAACCTGTTTAATACAAGCATGAATGGACCTACATTTCTGCAGTTTGTAATAACGAGATTAGTGTTACCAGGTGTTTACAGAAATTCGAAAAAATTTGTAATTTTTTTTTATTACATTTTTCCCTAAAATACAAACATTTTTATCACTATCATGACATATTTTGACCAGTGAACATGATGTTACATTGTTTTAGGTATAAAGGAAGACGTCATTTGATATTTAATGTCTGATATCATTCCAAGGGAAAGAAATTCACTATTTATTTTTGAGTAGTTTGTATTTACAGGGCTTGTGTAAACGAAGTTCCACCGTATAGTAGTTGGATTAAGTCTAACGATAATTAATCCTGCGTATCGGTTAAGAGTATCATTTACGTAATGAATCACTAACTAAGTTAAATGAGACAATATTAATAGTGTTATTAAACCTTATATTATTCGTTACCAAGACATTTGTAACTGTTGATCACTCAGAAGAGTCAATTAAGTGTAGCCAAACACAAATGTAGAGAATGTCCTGACGGCAGCAGTGACAAGCGAGCATACGAATCTACGTTTTCAATTACGTGTGTCTTTGTGAGTACACAAACTAGCCAATACGTACTCTGCTAGGGTAAGGTCAGTGGTACCAATGTTGGAGAAGAGAAGGACAACATTTTATCTCGCCCAACCATCGAGGAAGGATCCAACGCACGTACTATGTCATGCAAGAGGTACAATTAAGACTCGGTGGCTTGAGAACAGGCAGCACACAACCTGTAACAATGGACACGTGGTGGTCAGGCTTCTTGGGAAAGGGCACTTCGTCACAGTGAAATTATAGTGTTCTAATAAAACATCTTCCCAGTTGTTCGATGTTTGGAATAGGACACATTAATATAATAGAGAAACATAGCAAGCAAAACTCGCATGTGTCTAGGAATGGTTTGTTATGTTAGTTGAAGAGCTGGTGAAGCAAATACCAGGCTGCACGGCTGTAATAGCAGTGGGCAATAATAATGCCTTGCCTCGTGCGGTACAGTCTGTGGAAAGGTAATAAGACCCCAACAACAGCCATGCAATCACCAGGGGATCCACAGTTATACATCACCAGGGGGACGTGAGAACAGAAGTTTTATCAGATGGTATCGCGCGCTCGAAATTATTTACGCCTTCGCCGGCTCGAATTGATTTAGAGTTGGAAGGAACTCCGGGGTCGTTCCGTGGAAGAGACGGTGCTGTGGCCGGTCTTATCAGATATCAGGAGATGCGCCTGCAGTGGTCCACGTCTGTTGACGGGAGGTATGCTCACTAGTCACAACTCGGAGATAGCTGCTTCCCTCGAAGGTATACTCTCATATACACTTCACTGGATAATGTACAAGCGCACTCACTGTACATAGTCGTTGAAGCGATGTCTTTCTTTTCCCGGTGAACATTTTAAGTTGTTCAAAATAATTAAGGTGGCCACCTTGGTGAAGGTAGTTTGCATTTACTGCATGAGGCCTATACTCCATCCAGCCTAAGGTTTCAGCTAATTCAATCAAGTGAATGACAATAAAATGTTTTCCACATCATAAATTTCATTTGAAATACTGAAAAATACAAGGTAACTGAGCTACGGCACAATCACAAAGTGAGAAATCCATATATAATTCAATTGCTTTGATTTATTTCATTAGCAATTGTTATTTCTGCTGCAACCTTAGAGTGGACAGAGTATAGAAGTTCGGGAGCTGTAAGGGTGACACTGCACACGCATCACGCCTTCCCCTAGCCACAAGGAGGAAGCCACTGAACTAACTGCTGTCTTCTCGCCGACAACTGACCTCTATGGGACATTCACTGGTGACCCTATTATTTATGACGTAATATTTGAGACAAAGGTGTATTGTGAACATATATATCCTTTTAGACATGCGCTAAGATTCTCATACCTAAAAAGGACAGCAAAAACACCATTTTCGGCAGCATGAAAACAATCTTTAGAGATAAAAATGAGGATCTGAAATTGATAAACACACGTGTAACGTTCTTCACATGTTATTGCTAAGAAGACATTATCACTCACGTTTGTTGAGTTGGCTTCGAATAAACTTGTGACGCCCAAAGCTCTGGACAGGTGGCTGCCTTAAGGGCGTTAACGTGGTACAAATTCATGTTTTTATATTTGCATTACATGGTGTTCATTTTATGGACGTTACTTGTGCCTATATTTTCCACTTGTAAAACATTTTTATCTCTCACAGTTTTCTCACAGCGGCATGCAAAAGTCAGAATTTACAAGTTACGGGAACATAACCAAGTGACTTACTCGAACGAAATAATTTTCACGGAAATTATATATTTTGGACCATATACTAATATATTTAAAACACCCAACAAAATAATTTTGTCGGTTTTTAAAAAAAATGCTAAAAATGAGGTAAACTGTTAACATTTTCAGATTTGTTTTTAAGTTCTAAGGAATTACATTTTACGTTTTAAAATCATTTAGCACATTAGCATAACATACAATTACAGTGTAAATTATTTCCTTCCAGTAAGTTACTTCGTTTTGTAATTTCTATGTCACTGTAACTTGCAAATTTTGACTTTGTTATGTCGCTATGTAAAGATTATGAGAGCTAAAAAAATTTTACTAGCGGAAAATGCAGTCACAAGTAATATCTGTGAAACGAATTGTGTAGCTTAAACATAAAATTATAAATTTTTGTCATGTGAACACCCTTATCGCATGGCGCAGGTGTTATAGCATGGCGCACGTAACATTTCTACGAGAAACTGACATAGATGTTCGCAATACGTTTTCATATTCAATCAATTATATACGTGTTTGAAAATACGATTCGCATATTACAACAGGTTTTTAGGTCACGTCAGTAAAATCCAAAAGCGAATTCTTCATATTATTGTGTCTGGAAAAGTATTAACCTGATTCGTACATTTAAGACATCTTCTGTTTGACTTTACGCCGTGTTCCCACAATTATAATATAATACAATCATAGGGCCACAGTTTAAGAGGAGTCTTCACCGGTGTCGAATTTCCACCTTTGACGCGTGGTAATAGCGTAGTGATAAGAGCCAATGTCCCATGCTTGGCTAGAAGCATATCGCCTCTAATCGCAGCACCCAACTGGCGTGCAAGGTTTTCCGTGTAGTCTTATTCCTACTGGACTTTAAGCGGTGACCATAACATTTTATTTTCGAAAAGTATGAAGCTAAGACCAACGAATGCCTCTCGCTTTGTACTTTACGAATTCAGGTTAATTTTGGGAGTTACAGCAGTATAAAAAAAAAACGGTTTTAGCCATTTTGAGAGGCCCGAAAATCATGTCTCTAACAAGCGCGCTGATTTTTTGAAAACATAGAAGCTTAGTTTCAAGTGTGTGTTGTTTTCGAAGCTAAACACAATATGAATAAGTTAAGTGGTTTCGCGTAAAAATAATACGTGTGACATGCTTCAATGCCGCCCATGCGCCAGTCGAGGACTCCTCTTAACAGCGGCGTTGGTGAAATGGTCCCAAGGTAAGCCGGTATTTCTTCCAACAGCACCTGCTAACTTCCTCACTCACACGTTAGCTCGTAAAACGTGGCTATACAGCGGATGTCACACTACGGTGTACAATAGACAATTCACAGCTATATCGTGAGTGGCCGCAATACGTTAAGTTTGACGCGACTCCAGTGTGGTTATTGGCTTCTGTTGCGTTCACCGAGACTGTACAGTACTGACCAAACACCGCACACATTGCAGCTGATCTCCACACGCTACTGACTGGGCTTAAAGCCCTACAGAAATATTTATTCCGCGCCAAATTTGGCCTCAACAGACGTACTATATATTATTTTTGATTCCCGTGCCAGTATTGCCCATATCGGTTTCGTTTTATTGTCTGCAAGTGAGAAAAACCTTGGGTAGAATGCTTCAAAAACAAAAACATGATTTGTAATGGCAGGGTTGTCTACGTGATGCTTTGTGACAACACCTGCAAAATCACAATATTTCAGTTTGACATTTTTGATGAAGCACTTAATTAATTTTAAAACATAATTTATAATCCTCTGGTGAACGGCATGTAAAGGTACAGTTAACATTATTTGGACATTTGTAATTCTTTCTATGATTTGCGTTACATATTATGCATTAGGTAAGACAGAGTACAACTCATCACTACTGCGGAAATTGGAAAAGCAAGGTTATTCTTTGTGGTATTATTTCTGTAATCACTCAAGGTAGAAAAATATCACATGTTTCCACCCAGATATATCTAATTAAAATTTAATTAATTCCGTGCTTGGTGCGGGGGAACGGGTGGCGTTTGTAATCTTTTCGTAATACTAGAGAAAATAAAACGTGATATCTCGTGAAAAAAAGTAAAACCTGTTAAGAAAATCTCTGGGAAAATTAGGTAAAGATAATATGACGCAGTCAGGTTGAATAATACTAACGATAACACAAAGGCATTAGTTACACAGACCTGTAACAGTTGAAGTCTGTTGTATAACTAAACAGTTATACAGGAGCCGCGCGTTAAGTTAAGGCTCTTGTAAAGATAACTATGACAAAAATATTACTAAAAATATTACACTAAGTACCATGGAATTATTTAAAAACTACAAATGGCAATATATGTGATAAAATAATTGCAAAGTAACCAAGATTTAATATTTAATTTGTAATGTTTGATTTTATAAACAGCTAACTGGAAGCCCGATATAAGCAGACGTGTAGTGGGTGATGTAGTCAGGCCAGGAGAGCAGAGAGAGGGAGAGTGGCTGGCGATGGATAAGTCACGTGCAGGTCGCTATGAAACACTGCAGCTATATCTCGAATATCGCTGCTGTAACTAGGCTGATGGCTTGTAGTGAGACAAGGGGTATTTATTGCCATACCTTCCCCCCCCCCCCGCTCTCACCACCAGGTACCTCGCGGCCCAGTGACTAGCCCCAGGAATACAGGTAGGATCACCCCAGGAGTACAGGGAGGCTCACCCTGAACTATCCTCTACACTGGATGACGAATATACTGCTGTTCGTATAACTTAAATACAACTTGACAGCTATTTATGGACAATAGTATGTAGAATGTGGTACAATGCAAGGAATTTTAAATTGTAAAGTGAACATGAGATGTCAATTTCGCCATTTGTACTGTAAACTTTGGCATAATTTGTCACAAATATTACAAAATGTTGACAACTTTTGTCCATGAGTGCCCGTCAAAATTTACCTGAGTTATACGCCTGCCGTCAACTTAGTTTTAATTCATGCTTGTCCGTAACTTTCTTCCCGTTGTTTTCAATTTAGTGAGATAACATATTCAGTACGAGAACTCATCTAAATTATTCCAAAAAACATTGAAATTAAAAAAAAAAAAAAAAGAAAACTAAACTTTTCGGCACTTCACATCTCATACAAGTAATGACATCAATGTAGATTATGATATTAATAATTATTAATTACGAAGATTTCTAAATTTCTTGAAAAATTTAGAACCTAAAACAAATTTTAACTGTGCAACATTATGTAAAGGATCATTAATAAACGTTTGACAAATTTTTCAGAAATAAATTTTTCTCATTGATTTTTTTTGGGTTCCCCGTTCTGCCCTCCTACTCAGTTGTGTCTCCTCCCCTCCTCCTATATACACACCTTTTGTCATAAGCTCCCCAAAATTTCATCGCAGTCAGGTGAGTGGTAGGCTATATGAATGCATACGTTACAGAAGTACATATATTTTTGTGTCTATATATATATATATATATATATATATATATATATATATATATAGGATGAGTCTGGATAACACCCACAAACGCTGGCAAGTGATTCCTAATGTAAAAATAAGCAGAAATTATGTTTTGCATTTTTCTACTAATCGTAATATCAGGGGAGTAATGAGTCTTTGAAAATCAAAATTTATAATCGTATGTTCCAAAAACATCGAAAACTAAATGACATAAAAAACCATGTATTAAACATTGCTTAATGCTATTGGGACCTTCAAACCAACAGCAGATATAACTTATACCTTCTACCCTTACGAAAATAAACGGGGTGGCTACCCTCTAATTGCATATAACTTTTTACCGTCAGAATTTTCGAACATTTGAAGATGGTTTATTGATAATTCAGACCTGTGCATAAAAGGTCCTCTTGTTGCACCTGTCTAGCAAAAAATGCACGGAAATGTATTGCGTATTTTAGCTGCCAACCATCGAAGCTGTAAGGTGGTTAGTGTTAAATTATATGCAGTAATGGCTAGTGATATTTTTCAATGGTTAAATTTTTAGTGCTCACTTTATCCCAAATGTCCTATAGTACATTTTTAAGTACGGTAGTCTGAATAGGCTTTTTTTTTTGCCAAGTAGGAGTGCTTCGAGAGAGCATGATGTCTTAATAATGATATTTTACAATTATCCGAAGGATATTATTTTCGTACATCCGCATATGTAATAGTTTTGTAAGTAAAGATACCGTCCCGTACACTACAACATTTGAAGTTCGCTGTAGACGGCGCTAAGGTTGCCGCCTGCGTCGTCGGGTTCAGCGAGCGCTTCCGGGGCTTGTAAGTGTGGAGCACTAAGGGAAACAAAGACACGCTCCTCTAGGCGTAAGTCTCTGTGCTGGCGTGCAGTCTTATCGTCAAGAGTTCCTCTCTGTCAGGCGACCCCGCCATGTTGTGACGTGATGACAAATGCGAATTTGTAGGTCTCTGCTACAACACGTTTGTACCTAAAATGGCAACAAATCCCCTATTTTTTTGTTTACGATCCCAAGAAAATAACTCTTACAATATTACTAGAGGACCTGGATTTTGCATGCCAACGTGTAACGGTCTTTCAATGGTATTTATAAGAAAACATGACTCACGCATGTTGAGAAGTTGACGTATGATCACGTATCAACTCACCGCTCGGAGTCCCAGGCAGGCGATCACTAACGTGCTGAACAAAATATTTCAGTTCGCTGAAGTTCCTCAGTCTGAACGTGAGCCTGAAGACGGGGACAGAGCTCAGTTCCAGAAACATAGCATGTGGTTTCATTGAAAGAAGCCGGCTACTTTACGTCAATTTTTTCGTTGATATGTAGTCTGTGTTCACATTAATTTGTGTTTATTGTAGTTTGTGTTGTTATCGATGTCCTCGTAAATTGGTGGTTAAGGTGTGTTCTCGCCTTGGAGTAATCCGAGTGCGAATAGTGCATCTCCCTGTTCGAGGTGTCAGAGCGATGCCACGCTCTAGTATCCGAAGGGAGTAACCACGAACACACTCTCAGGAGTGCTGATGTTGCTCCAGGGCTCTTGAGTATTGGTGGGCATTACACCGGGACGGGTTCCTCGGCCTCTGGTGCTAGCTTTACGCTTCCGTGACCCCTCAGCACAAAAATCTCTCACACCCAAGTCAACCTGCAGCCTCCTCGTGGCGCCACTGGATCTTAGAACCAATGCAGGCTCTGGCGTGCGGGCCCTACACTGATACACTGTTGGTGCAAACAAAATTTGTTTGAATCAACCAAATCATATGTTTGTATAGGGGCAATGAAATATTTGTTTGTTCGTACCAAATTATTTTGTTCCCTCCATTTGTTTGACGCAAATGGCAGTATTTTGTTAGCAGTACCAAAGATTCAGCTGGTCATAAAAATATTTCGTTGGACATATCAAATGCTCATGTAATAGTTTAGGAACTAAAAAAAAATGGTTTTATTTTAAATTTGTAAATTTCGGAAATTTTAAGATCGAAAAAAAAAAAAAGTACGGCGGGGTCGGGATTTGATCCACTAAAACTCGTCTCGTTCAAGTCACGATCTAACCAACTTTTTTTTTTATGTTTGGTGCAATGGCGAGGCGGAAGTTTCCGCAACATCACTGCACCAAACATCCCCCCTTGTAATGTTACTTAATTTGTGTGACACCAGTAACTTTTCGTGAGACAATGTGTATAGTGACAATTTTTTAGACCAATTGGACGAACACAAATTAACACCCAGCCAGAAACCTGGGAATCGAACCCAGAACCCCTCGTACCAAAGCCGGCAACTCAACCAACTGAGCCACGGGGGGTCGGCTCCAACTGAGCTGCGACTGCTTCTGTGTAGACGAGATTATTATTTGTACAGTAATAGTTAGTATTATATTACGATTGTACTGTTTTATTTTCAAACATGTTTGTCATCTGTCTGCGAAACTGTAAGCGACGTCAAAAAATATTATTAAAATGCCGTATAAAGAACGAAACGTGCAGTTGCGGTGTTTTTCAATTTTATAGCATTTGCTTTTGTTATCATTCGAATTAGCCACTTTGAAATTGTTATAGCTAAAATGAAGATCCTTTAATTATGCTGATTAATAGTTACGGCGCCCTACTTGTCGCACAAACTTATATTTTGAAAGTCGAGGTATACAGTGTTCGCCATCTTATCGCTTACGCACATCACTTGTAACTAACAATATTATTTTGTTGACAAATTGTAACGAGTTGTTTGTTTACACAAAATATTTATTTGACGTCCTGTAGTAACCAAATATTTGTTTCGCACAAACAAAGTGCGATTAAATGAATAATTTGGTAGAAGGAAATAATTTTAAAAAAATTATTTGGAAGACTCTGTGTTTGGTTTTGCCAACAAAATATTGTTTAGCTGAAGCAAACATTTACCCAAACAAATATATTTAGTATGATGAAACAATTTTTTCTCTCAGTGTATGCATCCCGGCTACTCAGAGCTGGGAAAGGGGTATCTGCCTTGATGGATTCTTCGATAGATGGCAACAAGGAGAAACCACAAGGTGGGGTGTTAGACTATCTAGCGCTCAGGTTGTTGGGGTCCAAAAGCCCAGGTCCTCACGTGGGAGGCGATGGGTAATGGTAATGGACGAACTAGATGCGGTCTGGGGGAAACAAGACGCACGACCGAGCCGTGCGGCTGTAATGGTGCCCCTCCCCCCGGTGGGTGCTCTGCCATAGGAGCACCCTGTGCGTTCTTGCAGTACCCGGACGGTCAGGCTGGAAAACCCACAAATGTCATGAAAATGAGATAATACTACGGACGACAAGATAGCCCAATGATGAGGTTTCCTCACATGCCTGGTCTGGGTTGGTCTCGTAGTGGTGGTGGTTGCCCGGATGCTGGCCAGATCTGGAGAGGACACTTCCTCTGAGAAAGGTCGATGAGTAGGCGGCAAAAGTGTCCGGTAGCAGACCTGGACAGTCTGTTAGGGGCCCCGACTCAAATCAAGAGGCGACTGAGCTGAGGATCTCAGTCGGGGGACAGGATTGTGGGCGAGAACCTGGGATGGGTGGCCCTAGGCTCTCTCGCTAGCTACTGTAACTCCTTTGGAAGGTGGATGGAGGCGCAGGTTAGTATTCCGTCTAAGGGTTCGGCGGTTCCAACTGACTGTTAGCCTAAGTCCATTGCGAGGTAGAGCGTGATCTCTCCCCACGCCCATGGGGGCCGGGCGCCGGGATGGCTTCACGCTAAGAGGCACTGTCAACAAAGAAAGCCACGAGTAATCGTGAGTAAAATGGTATGTCATCGTAAATTATATCGCCATTTTTCAAACACCGTACTTTGTTGTTGTATTTAATTGTCTTTTGTTCTTGTGTCGTCTTTCTTGAAACGACTAAATTACTTTCATGAATTGTATATATGCTATGTATTTTGTCTTTGAAAATTTCTTGCAATGGGACAGAATGACAAACTGTACATACGCCATTGCAATATTATGTCGTCCCAGAAATCTTAGAAAGGTACTAAGAAATACTAACAACGAAAAATTTCGTTTTTCGTTGTTAGTTTTTCTTAGTATCTTTGTAAGAGTATTGGGACGACATAATATTGCAATGGCGTATGCCCACAATAATACAGTTTGTCGTTATGTGTTTTGTTGATAACAGATAATACTGGGTTCAGTTTCAAATATGTACGTGTCACAACATTACTGAACGATCAAAAGTAAATGTTTGTTTCACACATGACGTGTCTTTTATATCGATGGCAAAGTGCAGTAGGATACACATAGTTGTTATTCATGGTGCCTGCGCCGAGAAAAGGTGTAGAGGCGATGATAAGAAGTCTAGTGACAGTAAAACGCAGTGGAGGAGGTCGTAAAGGAACGACAACCTCGGCGCGGGCAGACCGCCCCTGTCCACACTATAGACACACACTGATGTTGTAAATATCCACCAGAATGTGGCCAGGACAGCGGCGCTGGACGTGAATGCGCTGTTTATTTTACCTTACCGTTGCCTTTTAAGAGCTGTAAAAAGAGCCGTAAACGAGTTGGCTGAGAGGGAGGAGGGCAGCTCGCCTGTCAATTTGGCGCCTAAGTTACGTCCTAGTGGGAATACGACCCTGGCAGCGGGGCGCCTACCTGTGTCCTTGCTGAAGACATCCGCCTTGCTGCTGGGATATACTCTCGTCAACCTCCTCCCCTCATGTCTCTCCACTACACAGTTCGCGTATACCGACTGTGACAAGTGAATCTCGTACAAAAACTATGAGGAAACTACTCGCTGGTAACAAGTCGCAAAGCACTTTGTTTACGAGGATAATAAATGGCAGTGTGAACAATCTACTCTATATTCCCACTCACCTGTATTTTGAACCTATCTCGTAAACTAAGGACATGGAAACTGTTTACCAAATAGTATTTTCTGCTGGTCATTTATTCACGTGGAACAGTCCGAATCTATAAATTACCTGACAGCCGGTATTAAGGCTCGTTAAATGTGAATATAATATATAACATTTCAAAATAATATTAATTTTGCAGAATTACTAGAGACTACATTATACTCCAATTGATATTTGTTTTAGCACGCGTATTACTCACGTAATGGCCTGTCTAAGCACAAAGTTGCGTTTTACGTCATCGTACACCTATAGAAACCAACAGACGTTCTTAAATTAATTAATTAATTTGTAATGAAATGAAGTGCATCGGGTTATGTATTAAAAACCATAAAAGTACTTATTGTTATTCTTTAAAATTTCTTCAACTTTTAACTTGATGTTCAGCATTAAAGTTGTTTTATGTTTTTATATCTTTTAGCATGACACCTGTTACATCTTACTTCAGTGTAAATTATTTCATTTCAGTAGTCTGTTCAGCTTGTTTGGTGTTTACAGCCGTAACGCGCAAATTTTGACTCCGGGTTCAAAAAACTGCAGCAAACGGGAGAAAAAATGCGCCTATATTTCACACATTAATGATGTTTTTCTGTGGACCATCCATAAATTACTGTTATAGACTATATTTTTAGGAGAGCTTACCGTAATAATAAATAATAAAAAGGAAGAAATATATTAACTTTTATATGCTTAATGTTAGATGATATATCGCACCTTCAAAATCTGACTCTTATTTATAAAACACAAAAGTGCACAGAAATGTATTATATACTATGTCTGCCTCTAAACTGAAATATTTATAGGCGCGACTTAAGATTTTATATTCAGGGTTTGGCAAGTTGTGAAAACTCAGAACTTGTCTGCGCAGAACATTCAATAAATTAACCGTATACAGAATAGGAATTGATGGATCTTAAAATATCTGTTAACAAAATTAATCTTAAATCTTATGCAAAAGTGACTTGAACTGAAGTTTTATTTCCAGTTCAAATAGTTCGTGGAGAAAATTAAGACTACAAACCAGATTTCTACTTTAAAACATACACAACAACAACGCCCACGAAAAGAGCTCTTGTAATTTTTGAAATTTTAATTGAGTGAGAATGTCAGGATTGTATTATTTCCATACTGCATGTTTGCAACTCGAAATAAAACAATTGAGATAACAGTAGAAGCTGTAATCAGGGAAAAATCTTCTCTGAGATAAAACTCTACTGAAATGACGTACAACGCGTAATGAGATGTTTCCGTGAGACAATTTGTCCGTAAGAAGGTGTAAAGGTCATATCTCACGTCATTAATTTTATTTTCTCATCTAAAAGATACTAATAAACCAGCCACACCCATACCTTTACTTCTTCTTTCTTCTTCTTCTTAGCCTACAACTGACGTCGCTTCTCCGACCCCAGTAGCCATCTTCTTCTGTTTTGACTTTATTAAGTTGTTACATTTATTGCTTCCATTGGCTCCGTTTTCCTTTACATGGTCGAATTTAGCGAAAGACCGAGGCACATTTCTGGGTATTTTAATTGTTGAAATTGATATATGGTGGAGGATCTGGCCCATCGCACAGCTTCCAGTCTGGAGAACCAGAATTTCTTATCACGGTTCTCTCCAAGATCGTTACATTTAACCAAACGATAACTGATTTCACATTACAGCGTTTTAAATGCCGAGATTTGCTGCAAATGGGAGTATACGCAAGTAGTTAATGAAGCCAAGTAAATTGTACTCCGCATTGTTATCGCACTTAAAACACACGTTACTAAATATTGTCAGGAATATTTAACACCTGGTGAGTGACTACTGCTAACGTTAAGGACACCGCCTGTCTCAGAGACCCGACATGAGCAACGATAGAAATTTACATGTTCAATTATATTCGACGCTTCTCTGTCATTTTTAATGATAACGCTTTCGGACGAAAACTAATTTTCTGCACTGAGAACAGGAGAACATTGCTACGGGAAAGGAAATGTAAACAAATATTTAACAGATAACGTTTCAAGTGTTTTTTTGTAGTGAAAATACTTATTTGTTTATAAAACTGTTTAAATATTCCATATCAATATGGACTATACCGAGATGAACAAAGGAGTGACTTGTGGCACTCATGTAGGCTCGACAAGTACTGATCCATATAGAATATAATATAACATGCGTAGCCCTATACTTGCTCGCACCACTGGCCGTGTGTTTGTATGAGTGAGGCACGGCGCCAAGGGAGATGTTGACCTGCTCCTCCGGTGCGGTATCACCTCTACCGCAAGACACTGAAACAACGTGCAGTGATATCGTACAACACCACTTTCATCAGTGATTTTATTTTTTATTAGTGGAAATTACTGAGAAAAGTCTATTGAATATTTATAGAGTAGTTTCACACGAATACCGTGAATATTATTTTACAAACAACACGCTGGAAAAGTTGTTTCAAACAATTTTGAGGGGCTTCAAAATAATCTTAAAAATTTACGTAATATTTTGTCATTGTCATCGTTTGAAGTGTACTTTGTTTTCGTACATTGACACAATGGGCACGGTGGAAAAGTTTCGTAAAAACATATTTACGAGCAGACTATAACACACTTGAAGCGCGTAGGCGGCTTCAATAAGGTCACCAGTAATACGGAAGTAATAAGCTAAGCAACACATCTACAACAATATTTGCACCATGACAAAATATAATTTCTAAATTAATTTCTCCAGTTGATGATACGTTATGTTCCCTTAAACTGTTTAGGAAAATTTTGTTTTGGCTATTTAAATAAATTAAAATGCTATTCCTCATACACTTTCTGTTTGTAACAACAAGTGAATCACGAAGTAACTGAATTATTTTACTTACACTGAAATTATAATTTTGTATTATTTGTACGTGGAGTAAACAGTGCAGTCGGACATTGGCATGCTCTTAAATGTAAACTATGAATATAATTTTTTTTTATTTCGGGGAAAGATGTCTTAACTTTCATAGTTTGCACAAATACAAAATTACAGAATATTTCCTCCAATTACCAGCAACACCCTAGGGGACACCATGGCAAGTGCTCCCTCCCCCCTCCAACAGCACCACAAAAATTCTACAATGGCAAATAAAATAATTAGTGTTCTAGAAAATTTTCTAAAAGACTTCATAAGGTGATGCTGCTGATAGGAATGTTGAGAAAATAATAATCGAGTACTGTAAGAAATGTAAACGTAATACTGGGCAGTATGGCTGCATGGGAATATGAAACACGTGTGGCCTTCCCAAAATGATGTTCTATTTGCGCCACTGAGTGAGAGTACAATGGAAGCGGTCGGTGTAAAACTGCTCGCAGATATTTTACGTGTACGGAGGACAGGAGACGCACGAGTAGAATAAGAATGAGACTGGTTCATTCGAGAACTACCAATATCACAGCGCTAAATTGGCGTGCAATCTTAGCGACCACAATATCAGCTAGCCGTGTTAGGCGATGAAATATTGTATTTTTATATCATAACAATAAATATAACTCAGTAATATGTAATGCATCTGGAAGCAACTTAAAATTTACGCACAGAAAGTTTAAAAGCCAAAACATATTCAAGAAGTAATCACTTTTTGCCATTTACAATTAGAGAAAAGTGTGAAATAGAATTTAAACATCGTCTTTGGGCATTGAACGTATCTGAAATTGTTTTGTGTGTTGAAGTGACTGCTCACAACACTTAACTGCTTTTGCCTATTTTCTGAAAGGAATGTAGGCTTACGAATGCACCTTCATGTTTGTATGAGGGGCTGAGATTCTTAGTACTGTAAGCCACAAATATTTAGTAGTGACGTTTTTGTTCATACTGTACACATTTTTCAAAATAATACTTTGTAACAAATATTTCACACTTTACTGCATCTCTGAATTCCATCTGTGTATGTAAAGAATTTTTAGCATTTTGCATGTGATTACAAATAATTATTTACGAGAAAACTATTGTAACTGACATTGGACCACTATAAATCTAAGACCCTCATATATAAATGTTTTTTGTGGTTGGTATGCGTGTAGGCGTGCTCTCCTCTTCCGCCTATATTATTTTGAACCAATGAATAGAGTTCTTTCAAACTTTTCACGGTTCCTACACACATAGTATTTAGCAGTCACATACGATATTTATTGTTTCGACCACGTCTGCGGTAGCTATATTTAAAAAAAATCATTTGCTACTTTTTGAACGCTTTTTAATAACCCCAATGTTGATAATCTGTTTTCCATTTCGTAATAATTACAGTTACTGTAGTATGTTTTTATAGGTACACAATTTTGTATGATAACATAATCTGAAATACTAACGTTACTTTTGTCATAATTATATAACTACTGCGCCAATTGTAACCAAATATAATTACCCCAGCTTTGGCATAAGTAGGGTTTACTGTAGTAGATCCGCCATTTTGAAAGACGCTCAATAAATAAATATTTGAAGAACTGCGTGACCGATTTAAACTTTGATCCGTATCGACATTTAAATATTCACACTTTGATTTTTGCACGATATAGTGCTGTAGGTCTTCTTTGTTGCAGATATACATTATTTGATTAAATAAAGATAATACCGGTACGTTATATTTCGGAACTTAAAATACCGATTACAAACACGTTTTACACATTGACATTCAAACTTTTAATTTTTTTTTGTCAACTTACACAAATAATGAGACTAATATGCTCGTTAAATATGCTATCATTTTATTTTAATATTTTGATAGCATATCATCTTAATACTAAATGTGCTTAGATATATTCCTCCAGGTTTGAAGTTAAAAAAAAACCTAAAATTAATTCGTAAGACTTCGGTAATATTTCTGGAATTGTTGAATAAGTTCAAACTAAATTCTATGTTATGTCATTATACCCTGCAAGCTTCGATATTACAAAGGATTTACAGTCGAAAGTCTACTATTTTTTAATATGGCACAACATTAATAGATTTAAACTGAATAGAGTCAAGTAGAACATATTATACAATTTAAGTAAACATACACAACAAAGCTATTTACTTTATCTCTTCCTTTCTACCATTTTATGATGGCATTTAATAAGAGAGAACAGCTTTTACATAATAATTCGGATACTACTGCACTAATTCTTTCACACACACACACTCTCTCTATCTCTCTCTCTTTCCCTCTCTCTCTCTTTATATACATATATACACACACACATATATATATGTATATATATATATATATATATATATATATATATATATATATATATATATATATTACACACAATTCTCGTGTCACAGTGTTTGTTTCCATACTCCTCCGAAACGGCTTAACCGATTTCAATGAAATTTTGTATAGCCTATATATTCGGTAGGTCTGCGAATAGGTTTTTATATATTTTTATACTCCTATGTGCTATTGTTTAGTAAATATTTTTAATTTGATAGTTTTAGAATCCGGTTGATAACTGTGTAAGTGATAATTGATCAGTTATCCCCACGAGCTGATACCAGTCTATCCCCACCAGGTGTCGCTGCTGTATTATTATTATTTATTAATGTCTTTATTATTAGACCTATTCCACTTATATACCACATCCTTACACACTAACAGTAAGTTATTTATGCGACAAAACAACGTTTGTCGGGGCAGCTAGTGTGTGTGTATATATATATACACACACACACACACACACACACACTGACAGGGTGAGGCACATAAAAGGTTAAATAGCAACAGCACTCAAACTAGTGATCATATCCACAAATGTTTCAAACAAAAGTTTCAGTGTTCGAGAAGGCCGTCATACTGGGCCATGCTATTTTTTTTTTTATCGGTGGAGGGCGCTGAAGCTACGTCAAGATCATCTCCACTTTGTTAAATGGAACCATGTATCAATTTTTCGATGACATTAATACCAATTCGGCTTAGTAGTGATGCAGTGTATTAGCGTAAGACAACAGCAGTGTGTTCAGTTCGATGTGCCATTATGACAGAAAACGTTCAAATAGATGGCCGCGATGTGCGTTGCATATGCCTATGCAATGGTTCAAATTGCTTTCTACACAATGTAACATGGCCGACGGGATGGAGTGGCATGTAGCAGTAACGTTGTTTTTCACAATAACATTTATTTACATTCACCTATTTACTTTAACTTACCTTGTGAGACCGCACTTTTTCTTATGAGACTGGACTTATAGGACACAAATATCTTATAATATAAAAATGAATCGCAAAATGTGTTGGTAAGCGCATAACTCAACAACGCCTGGACCAATTTGGCCAATTCTTTTTTTTTTTTTTTTTTTTTTTTTTTTTTTTTTTTTTTTTTTTTAATGTTCGTTGAAGTTCAAAGATGGTTTTTACGGTGAGAAAAAATTCGAATAATTGCCGGAAAAAAAAAGTAGAGTCAATTTGAGCTTTATTGCTATTGTTGTTTAAACAAAGTGGGTATGTTCCTGTGATCGAGGCCTTAAGCATTCACTCAGGTATTGTATAAAGTTTGGGGTGTGGGAGGGGTGGCGTTACAGGTTCGTATCCCGTGCAAGACTTTGCGATGGGAATTACTATGACATCATACGAGCATATTGCGCGCGCTCTTTACATTGTTATTGAGTACGCTAGCTGTTAAATGCCTTCATCACATATATTTACATTAAATTATTTCACGCGGTGGAAGCCGCAGACGGGCAGCTGTTTTATAGAGAAATAAAGATGAATTAAAAAAAGAAGTTCTGCAATTAAAGTACGCTTAGCGCAGTGGACTGGACTAATCTGTTTGTATTTGATGTTTTAAAGATAAACAGTGAATATAGTATAATATAGAATATAGTATCACCATCAATTAACACGTAACTAAAAGTTAGTTACTATTTTCTATAGTATACGCGGGCGAAGCCGCAAAGGGACAGCTGTTCAGGAGAATTTTTTGCCCCGACTATAAAATATGTAGGAACAAAAAAATTTCAGACTACAAATCATTTTGACATGACTTTATTGCAATTTAATTAGGCAGTACGAAGTCAGCCGGGTCAGCTAGTGTGTGTGTGTATATATATACACACACACACTAAGACACTTAATTTAAAATGCCGACTGTACAAGTTGATTTGTTATAAAATTTTGGTATACGAAACTTATTTAGAAGAAATTTCAACCATAACAGGTATATAAATAGTACGAACTATATTGTAATTAATGTATTATCATTTGTTAGTTAGTCAAATATGACCTCCTGAGACAATAAAGCTCTAACATATTGTATTGAAAACTAATGCACTTATTCAGGCTAAAATCGCCACATTTTTTAAACTATGAAAGATAATATGTGTGTTATCAAATGTCAAAGACATTTCCTAAATTACAGCCATGTAATATGCTTTGATTTAATCTGCACCAAATTTTATGAAAAAGGTTTCATGCTGGCAACTTATTGCTGTATAATTTGGGTTTGATCAAACATTCACAATACACTTGATGTACTAGCTATGTGCGGCCTCAAAGTTCGACTCACAGTGGGAAAGACATACGACTTAACCATTTGTGTTGTTGGCCAGGGTCATGAAGTTGTTACTCTGTTCATTATTTCTTGTGTGTTGAATTTTAGCCTGATGGATAAAGAGAATACGCCATAAGTGTGTAATAAGAAAAATGACTACATGAATGTTTACACAAAACTTCCATAACATCTGTGCAATGTTCTCACACACGTGTTACATTTGCAGTATTTATTTCAGTAACAATCCATACAATGTTGAGCGTTCTGTCGTAATGTTGGACTCTTTTAGGCATTTATTTTTAGATTATTACTAAATTGACTAAGAAATCAAGTTATGGCATATATGTGTAAGCATTTAGGACTGAATTATTCTGAGGTGGAGTAGCACGTTAAGTCTCCAAATAGGCATAGGTCTTTAATTTTGTCGGTGTTGTATTTCATCTTAATTTTTTGCCACCTTTAAGGTGAAACAAAACAAACTGCAAGCCCATCCATTAATAAGTTCGCTCTAGATTATTATCAAACTGTATCCTTTGATCCGTTGAAATGCAGACTGTTATATTTCTGGTGTGGCGATGCAGAATACTGTACGGCAGTAGCAATATTAATTCAAAACTTGTAAATGTATTAGAGTATTTACTGTGCACCAGCAACCACCCGACGTCTATATCTGGGTTACCTATATTAAAAGGTTACGAATATAGTAAATTGTTTCCTGAAGTCAAATATTCTATATCGGTGCAAAAAATAGAGTCTAGTACAGGGATAGCCAGCGAACCATGCCCCTGCAATCCTGATGCGTCTAAAAAAGGATGAGAGAATTATCCCCGCTCTGTATCTTTTACGAAATGTTCCGCATTGCCTTTCTTCTCGACGTTACCTTGACCTTCCCAGCTCCTGCAGCAAGTACTTTCGCCTTCGCTATTTTACCGTATATTTTCCGGTGAAACCTGCCTGGACTGCAGTACGCCTTCTTCCGCTCTGTAGGACACTTCATCGTCGTCTCGGGCCTGCCGGAAGATTTCCCGCGAGGCTCTGCGCACTCTGCTTGAACAATCACCTCCGAACTGCATCGCGTCCTCTCCTCGCCGTCTGCTGTCGACACAGCTCGTCGTCTTTAAATACGTGCTTTTGTTCTGTTCTACTCTACCCAGGCATATCTCACAAGGTAGCTGCGTCGTGTATAAGGTATTTTACGTATGTAATTAATTATGTCCCTAAGAGTTATTCTCAATGGGAAGACAGACATTAGTGGAGCGCCTAGTGCATAGAGGCGACGAGGTATTGGTGAACGAGTAAGAGTCGACCTTACATCCCGCAGCCACTACGGTAGTTGTAGTCCAATATCACACAAGTTAGACAGTTAACAGTGTAATATCATCGCATGTTTCAAAAACCAAAAGATTGAACTGGATATACCACGATGTATTTTTCTCCTCTGTCTTTAGGAGACTGAATGGCAATGCCCTAAAAATAATATTTCTAGCCATTTACAATATTTTTTCTTTCTGATATAGGCTTCAATAGAACCAAAGTAAAATATGGTGTTTACAGATAGTAGTACTTTACCTTTAATGAAAAAAAAACTACGATCCTAGAAAAAATATTTACTAACATATGGGAAAATGCGCAAATATTGATTTTACAGAACAAATCTTGCTAGAGCCTCACCTTAACCCCGGGTCTTCTGATAACACAGCTGCACACTTTGTTTTATTTATACTTGAATCAAACTGTCATTATTATGGCGGTTTTTAACTATAACCTCAACTATTTGCCTCAGTTCCCAGTGCAAATTTAAGTTATTCAAAATATAGCATTGATTATGCAGTAAGGTTTGTGTATATTGTTTCAGTTAATGCATGTGCACTGTAGGGTAAGGAATATTTTATTTTCTTTATAAAAAAGTTACTTCCCAAAAATTAAAGAAACCAGCTTCGCGAGACATGTGGAGACTTGAGAATATATTAGGACTACGTTTTTTTTTTTTTTTTTTTTTTACTCAAGCAATTGTTAAGCGAAACATTTCGTATGGAGCTGTGGTGCTTTAAATATTTAACCATACAGCAAACAACCAATATTAAGCACACACAATGAACTACACTGATATAAAATACCACAGTGCTTTCAAACTATTAAGAAACACACATTAAGAATGGCACAAGGTACTATTCTAATATGAAACATCAGAGTGTTTTCAATCAATCATGAAACGTACTTGAGGAAAGATACACTGTGTTACACTGATATGAAATGCAGCTCTTAAGGGTGTTCAAGAGCGATTAAGTCATAATTTTATATTTATATGAAATAGTTTTGGTTTTGTATGAGTGCAGTTTCCTCTTACGAAACAGTTTTAGCTGGCGTAGTTTTCTCATAACGGTACGTCAAAGTCAAAATTTGCATGTTATGCTGCCATGCAAATAGTGAAAACCAATTGACTTACGTACGTGAAATAATTAGCAGTGAAATAACATACTATGGGCTACGTATTAAAACATTTGAAAAATTCCCGGGAACTGTTTTCGTATTTAAAAAATAGCTGAATTTTGCGACTTTTTTTCTGTAACTTCACGATATTTTTTAATTCAAAGTATTACGTAGTGGGATTTTTAATGTTTAATTGCATAGCTCATGGAATGTAAATTCATAGTGAATTATTTTGTTTAAGTAGGTTAGTTGGTTTTCTCTATTTGCATGGCAGCGTAACAAGGAAATTTTGACTTTGAAACCCCGTTATGAGAAAACTATGAGACCTAAAATTGTTTCGTAAGAGCAAAATGTGCTCACAAGTAATCGTCTACAAAACTAACAATATTTCATAAAAATATGAAATTATGATTTTATCGCACTTGAACACCCTTAATGATAAAATGTTAAGAGAAGTTCTTCAGCTGAGGGGAAATGTCAATAAGTATTGTCGTGTGTTCCATTATCTAGGAAACTTAGAAACGTACCTTAAAAAGTACTCACAGGGAATGTACAAAATGTGTATATATATTTCTGTAGTATATATTTTTAAATTGTAGGGCAATGAATTACAAACAATAACGAATTGAGATAAATCCGTCGGCATCAGTTTTCTACATATTTACAGAGAGAAGTTGACGAAAATATAAACGTATAACAGTGGCTACTCATGTTGGCCACAATTCGGTGTATTCATAAAATGTTGTTACAGCTTTCAATCCAGTCTAACAGCATACGACTGTGATTGAGACTTGGAATTAAGTGAGCATTAATAACTCTTTTCTGATGTCTCTAGTTATTCGTAAACTAGATATCTAAGTAGCGTAATTGTTATTAGTAAATGTATGACACTATAGCATAACAGAATAAAGAGTAATTGAAGGGAAGAACCTCAGAAATGTGACGTGTACAACCAGCTGCCGGCTGAATTCCACATTCCTCTGTATACTGAGCTGAGTTGTTTACTGGCAGTGAGTGGCCAGGTTTACATCTGACAAGGTAGCGCGAGAATCTTGTGTTTTCATACAGGTCTGCTATTGGTTCACAGTCCTCAAGTAAAGAGTTTCTGTAACACTGGACCAATCGCGAACGTAATTAAGATAAGCAGGAGTCTTAAATCTTACGTCTTCTCAAATGTGTTTACAAAATTTCCGGATCTTTATAAGACGGGCTTTTATATAACAAACTTTGTAGGCAGGGAAAAGAGAATTTCGCGATATTAATAACCTGCATGATAGAATCCACTGTGTTAGGTTTACTCAAGCTGCGAACGTTTGTCCAACAGCTGCTACTCCCTGGAACACAGCAGAGAGTAAACCAGTACACTAGGCTTGTGTAGACATAGGACAGTGGAATCTAGCATGGAGGCAATTGAACTCGTTGAACTTTCCTTTCTTTATTTGTAGGGACCGAGTTAGTGTAGCAGACTTGTACGTGGGCGAGCTATAAGAAGATATTTGTAGGAGCGCGATGCGGCATGGACGTGGGAAACCATGTGTGTTATGGGGGAGGATGGGGAGGGGGATGATTGGCCAAAGGGCGTCTGGTGCAGCGGCCGGTCTGTGATGGACCACACTTCCTCCCATCCTCTCCTGGCGGTGCCGTCAGATGTTCCAGCGTCCAGCAGACGTCTGCCACACTCTCTCCTCCAGTATACTCACCCCGCGCTCCTTCTGTCCACCTGCACTAGGCTCACCGCCGTTATACACTAAGCCTGCTCCCTGCTGGTGTAATCACGGCATTCTGCGTACATCACCGCTAAATGCATTCATTCGAAATTGAAGGTTTCTGGTAGCCAACATAATCAACATGTCCAGAAACGGCCGTACAAAAAGCTCACCGCACAACTCCTGGGCTAAACTGGAGACGGAAACGTTACTGGCAGAGTGTTTCTTAAATACAATTTTACGTGCACAGTATGGCAACATAGCATGGAGTAAGCCCCCTCTTGCGCTACACAGATATCTTACAATAGGTGATTCGGAATAACGTGAACACTCAAAAAAGCCCTGATTAATTTCTATTTCCTGCCTGTTCATATCTTTCCGCCGATGTTAACACAAACAATGCCACGTGCTTTTATTTACATAGGGTCGTGCAATGATTACAACTACATTAAACTGCTCCGATAAATTTTAGCTACAATATGTACTCATTAAATGCACGGGGGCTGAATGTAAGATATAAAAAAAGTAATCTTAGTTGTAAATACCTGCGAGTTAATGTCTGGTTTCTGTCCATCGACTAATCTAAACAACACGCGCTATTGCCGTTACGCATCTCGTAAATGAGGGCATATTTTATTTGAATTTGTAACGCAAAACCGCCACTACAACAGACATGACACA
>PNEQ01024223.1:0-24321 GCA_003012365.1 Medauroidea extradentata | reverse complement strand
CATCGGCAGTTCTGTTTCAAGGTTATTGGCACCGTGTCTATGTTCAGGCACGTTTCTCATTTGACTGCACCAATCAGAATAAGAATATTGTGAGTCTGTACGTCTATAATTTGCCAAGGCCAGTGAGAATAAAATCATCCAACCACAGACGATGTAGCAGAGCTGCAGGTGTGCACATGACGCATCGAAACCAAATGTTGCTAAAAATTTTTTTCGCCATAAAATCGTGGCTCTACTGTTAACGTTTTACTGCAAATCACGGACGTATGTCGGTGCCGCGGTGGCCGAGGATCCGGCCTCTCGCCTCCCACCAAGGCGACCCGTGTTCGATTCCCGGCGGGGTTGGTCCACGGATTTTCGCATGTGGGAATCGTGCCGGAGGATGCCGCTGGTCGGAGGGTTTTCTCGGGGATCTCCCATTTCCTCCGCCCATTCATTCCGGTGTTGCTCCATACTCACCTCATGTCACCCCTCACCGACGCTAAAGACCTCGATGTTGAGCGCTGACCAAAATCTCTCACTCACTCTCTCACGGACATATGTTATTCACAGTAAGGGTCAAATGACAAACGTCATTTTTTTACACAAATACAATCTGCCAATTACTAGAGACCCGGAAATTTTGCGATTTAATTTGAGAGGACGATATGTTCGAAACTCCTGTACCCATTCATTATTTTCGCAATTGGGTTACTGTTAATTGAACTCTTCCTTGAGGACTGAGAACTAGAGGCACGAGTATTTCGCGTATTTATTGTCGGTCAGGTTGAACGCCAATAACTTGTATATCACTGTAACTTCCGTGATTAGACGACAGCTGGTTTGACACCAATACACCTTTCATAGTAACTCAATTAATTGGTATTTTACTCTCACTCCAAAAACCTTATTCTTAAATTCTTATATTTGTCTCGCTATACCAAACTGTCACCTTCCTTGACAGATATAAAGAATATTACTTGAAAGATCACAGTTGATGAAATTGTGATTTCATCAATTTCATATTCATTTCTTGGTTTTATAATGAATTCAATCCTAACTGTTACAGATTTTACCATTTCCAACCCTTCTAAATAGTTGTTAACATTAGTTATACAAGATTTCATGTTAGTTAAACCCGAAATCCATATTTTATCCATGTCAAGCACTGCTGAAGTTAAACAACCAATCGTCTGTCATTTAGGACAGAGTTAATGTTAGGCTTGTGATATTTAATCAATCAGAAAAAAAGCTTTGAACATATTTTTTTGTTTCAAATTATGAATTTAATTTGTCAATCAAAAATTCTTAGCATGATTTGATTGCAACTTGTGACCAATAAAATCAATGGCAATACCAATACGTAAATATGCTCAAGTAGTCGCTATAGCTAGTCAGTAGACTAGTCAAACTTATGAGTCTCAGTTATGCAGACTACGACGGTAAATTGATTGACTATTTGGCCAAACTGTTACAACGATTAACCTCAGTGTCTTGCTTTTACATACTCGGCAGTGCTGTCTGTGCTAGCTATGTCAGCGCTGATTTTATTTTAATCTAGACAATTTTCTGAAGTAGTGGTTTCTTTTTAAGTGTACGTTCAGCGCTACCGAAGAGAAAGAGATTTTGGTCAGAGCCTACTGTGGGCTCTTATCCCTCGTGTTGAATTTTTCCAGTTATAAAATTAGTTTCATTGAAATTACTTTAAAAACCCATTATTATAGAGCTTTAGCACAAAGCAAAGATTTTCAGATTTAGTCACAAATTTTAAAATACGCTTTTCCTGGTTACTGTGAAAAGACTAACATTTTTTTGATTTTCAATCTGTGTTTAACCGATTTAATTGTAATTATTGGTAAGATGAAGTGGATCCATGAATTTATGGCAAGGCAACGTATTTTGCACAAAAATAACACTGTCAATCATTCAAAAATGGCTTGTGAGGCCACACAGCGAGGTTTTCAAAACTGGTGAGAGATGATATTAGGTGATTACATAACAGCGCCAAAGAAAAAAGGCGGAGGAAGAGGGAGATCTCCGAGAAAATCCGCTGACCAACTGCATCGTCGGGGACAAGCCAAGTCGACCCCATAAACCGGATCACCTTGCGGAGAAACGACCATGCTAACTACTACGTTAATCTCGTACCCTCTACTGCTTGCTACTAAGTCATGCAACCAATTTAACTTTAAAATGGTTTCTCACGAAAGATACCCATGTGATCGAGGTAAGCGTCAACAATCTAATATGCTGCGTAGGGTTTTAAAATGTAACACTATAGTTCGATCAACGTATCACAAAAATTCAAACTTTCTCTTCCAGTAGTAAGACGAGGCCACTGTTTGTGTCCTGCGAGGTGAAAGAAAGACATGGTTTCGAAATCACGGCGTGACAAAGGTTTTCGTCTCAGAAAAGTGTTCCAGACCTCATGTACTGTACAACGGAGTTTCACATGGTTATTCTATGGAATTCTTGATGCTTATCGCCCGTGCTGTAGTCTGTGGGAATATTCTGCTTTACTTCCGGAAACCGCTACTTATATAACACTGAGGTGTGCATTATTATTAATCCGATACGGTGAAAAGAGAAACACCAGCGTCAATATTACCAACCACATTCAAATGTGTGCCAAATATTTTAACTCCCTGTGATCACTTACGCATCTAGTGTCGACTTTGATATATTTTGTGACACTTTTATTATAAAAACACCGAACGTTTGGTGGAAGTTTTACATTTCTACTGGTGCACTAAATTGTCAGCTCATTTACATATAAACGGATGAAATGTTAGACGAATAACGCATTTGAACTTTCAAAACGCATGCTATAATTTGCGTTTGACGGTAACGAGTTTATCTAAAATTTATGACAGCATATTGCAAGAACATAAATAAAATTCCCTTAATGTTCTTTTTTATGCATAAGGCATAGCTTAAATAGATTTTTCACAACCAGAAAGGAAGGGAAAGCAACTATGGCTCTCATTTATTCTTACTGAAAGAGAGAGATTTTGGCCAGCGCTTAACATCGAAGTCTTCAGCGCTTGTGAGGGGCGACATGTCGTGAGAGTATGGAGGCACCGGAATGAAATGGCGGGGGAAACGGGAGATCCCCGAGAAAACCCGCCAACCAACGGCATCGTCCGGCACGATTCCCACATGCGAAAATCCGGGGAACGACCCCACTGGGAATCGAACCCGGATCGCCTTGGTGGCAGGCGAATGGTCTGACCATTCTGCCACCTCGGCCCCTTATTCTTATTGAATTCATTGCAACTCAGTATAGTCATCTTTATCACTAATACGTCTTATTAGGATTAAACATTTAATTATTGTCATGCTACAGCAAACAGCTGAATAATAGAAGCCAAGCAATATAACGCAACGTAACACTGTGGGCTCATATTCGGGAGAACCCAGTTTCAATTCTCGTCTACTGCCCTCCTGGAATCTGTTTCCATGCGCATTCTAATAAGCGCTGGAAACGAATGCTGGATGGCTTATCAATAAAGACCACAACCGATTCATCTCCCAGATGCGTACCGATACATGTGTCAATTTATGTGTCCCCGTCTTAAATAGCTTCGCTGTCGATGAAGCATAAAGTCCACTTAACGTTAGCTAAGACGTCGGTGTGTAACATATTGTCAAGTTCACTGTTACTTGACGGTATCTGTCTTAAGAAAGCTGGCTTTCAAGGCCGACCAGTCACGGTAAAAAAACTGAAGGCGTGCCGAAGTGAGTCACCATCCAAGCCATAGAATTATTCGTACTATAGGAAATAGCACAGAGCCCGGAAGTTCCAGTCCCTTTCACCTGCGCCCGGCTTTAATATAACCACAAGGGGAAAAATAGTTCACGTATATAACCTTGTGTTTTGTGTCGCAACACGGCGTTGATCTGTAAGAAAGTGCAACTGTAGGAACAGGGAACGGACTACAAATAAATATATTTTACTTAACACAAGGCTAACACTTCCACACAAACTATTTTGCTTTACAGCATGTATTCTTAATTTTGACCACTACATGTAGGCCTAACACATACGAAGATACATTAAGGCATTAGATTAATTTCATAACAGTATGTGTGAAAAATATGGTGCAAAGCAAGTTGGAGTTTATTGTTACCAAAAAATTAGGTTGAAAAACAATATATATATTAATGTCCAACCATTAAATTTATACAAGTAAGATTTATTTTTAAAAACGTATAGAAAATATTGTAAAACTACCGGACATAGTCTCTGTATTTTTTAACGAGTAATACATAGGATGTATGATGCATGTTTCTAAAGAAGGGTATAAAAATGTTGTATAGAAATTGTTAAAGTTAAAATTGACACTGACAATTTTTACTCTCCCAGTATACAAATAACATATGAAAACGTAAAAAGGTGACTAGTCATTGGGTGCGTAGCAAATTTTCAAACGCTATTCCGAAGCAGTTGTCGTGTAGGTACGTGGAATGTTTATCAAATAAACCTGATTTTCATTACACTCTGTAACGTGCTAAGACCTAGTTAAGCTGTCTGTAGATATTTCTACTGCGCTTGTGATGATCATACGAAATGTGAATGGATCAAAGTTGGAATAAAGAGGCATGAGAAACGGGAGTCACCAAAGAAAAACCGCAGCCAACATAAACGTCAGCCAAGTTTCGCTTTGCTTGTTTTGGTTAAACTTACGTATAGCTTCCACATAAGCTTCCCGCAAATTTTATCGTATCGCTATGTTGTTATATAAGCATTTTTATTGCACACTCAGTATTTGTAATTTTTATTAACTACAAGGGTCCATTGTAATAAATTTTTATCGTAAAGTTGTACTTTTTTTTACTTGCGGTGATATTGCAGTTTCATGCCTCACCTACTCCATGAAATGTTTAAAGAAGTTGAAAATATTTATTGCGCCTAGCTAAATATTGAATCATTCTTGTTGGATAAATTTTGTATTTTAGTGTTTACAGTAGTTATGGTTTTAATTATGTTGGTTAAACAAGTATGTTTTAGTTGTATAGGTGTATTTAACTGTAATAAAAAGGCGGAAGGCGACACTTCACTTCAAAGTCGTTAAATAAATAAAATTAATGGTTCTGTATGTACTATGCCCGTTTAGAGGTTGTGTAGGCCTCGTCAAGGTGACTAACCCATCGCAGAACTGTTGACTGGTGAGATAGAAGTTTCACTACCTTCCATCGTGATTGGGAAGAAAGAGCGTATCTCTTTCTGGCCGTGGTATTCAACTACCCTCATCGACATTTATTATAAACGTATGACAGCTATGGTGAGCCTTGGCTGATAATATGGCAGGATTGGCTGGTGAGATTTAACCACACTCCTCCCAGATGCCGAAAACACGTTGGCAGAGATAACGAAAAACATGTACTATCCACGGACCAATACCACAGCCTTATTAGGAAAACCGTGATATAATGTGTTTGTATGGGAGACGGGATGAATGTATTAAGCAAAAGAATTAGCTATACCAAGCAAACTTAAATAATTTCCTGCATCACACAAACAGTGTTGGTAAGTAAAATAAAGCACAATTTGTATGTAGGATAGTAGCTCTTCGATATTTTACTCTCCACTCCTTAGAGTTTGTCAATAATTAATTCCTCTCACTTCACCAGTTCTCTGTAAGGACACCGAACTGCTACAACTACAGCATCTCGACTACAGAAAGTTTTGTCTTCTTCATTTTCTCTTTCTCTCTCTCTTTCTCTCTCCCTACATATATATGAAGTGTGAGAGAGAGAGAGAGATCTTGAACATATTGCCTTTCATATCTAGCAAGAGTTAAATAATGGGCACCTGCAAATACCTAACGATACAGACCATAGCAAGGAATCAAACAAAATTCAAAAGGCTTAAATGTCGTAATCATCATCATTTTTACACAAATAAAGTGCCATTTCATTAGTAACTATGCGCAATGTTCAAATATGTTCGAATTGCTGCACCACGCGCGAAATATACCTTACAGATTTATAAAGCAATTTATTCAGTTACATTCAGTGACGTTAAAGATTTAACCAGTGACAGTGTAAAATTGTGTAAATTGAACCGTTAAAACAAACTAATAACTCAAAGAATGAGCACAATGTTAATCTTTATGGCTTACCGGCATAAATATTATTTTTAAAAATTTTAAAAAATATCTCTACCGCAACGTTTAATTACATATTAATTGAAAACTGTGTTAATCAAAACATGATTGCTTTTTATTTGAAAATGTTACAATAAGGATTATTGTTGTATGCGTGTTCCTCAAGAAAACAAATATTTTCGTTAATCTTATGACGGCAGATTCTTCGCACGTATAAACTTAGTTAACCCGAAAAATAGAAACACTAAGTTAATATTTTCCAGATCATACAAGAAAATCTAATTTATGTGTTAGTGATAGCAAATTCACTTTTTGGGTCTCAGTTTTAGTGACTTTAATTTACCGGAAATCGAAAACTTTGTGCTCCAATTGCAAGTATTGCATCTTCGAACAATGTCCAATGCAAGAAACATGTAAACTTATACATAGAGTGGTCATCTTGCGTCACTGAATTAGTGTTCAAAGTTGCAAAGAATAATTCCACGCAAACAACGTTGTGCAAACAATCATGTAGGGCGGTTTGTATACCAGTAGGCATGTTAAGATGTGCGCCTACGACCTACGCAACCAGTCCTACACGTATATTCTTAAGGGCTATAGAACGTGGAATACAAGATCTGCTGGTAGCTTCCACGAGACCTGCCAGAAATAACTTGTCATATGAAACTTATTGAAACACAAGTAAACACATTTCCATTATTATTTTTTTTTGTGAATTTGCTGCTTTCAAGTATTGGAAATGTAAATATAATAAAAAAATACGCAGAGAAGACAGTTTATAGCTAAGTTTAGAACTGGAAAATGTAAAAATAGGTGTATCATATGTTCACTATATAAGTTTTTCGTAATATTCGTCGTACAAAGCATTTATTGTTTCTAAAGGCCTTTTTCCACTGCTTTATCAAAACAAAGTAACGTGTATATATATGTGTGTGTATATATATATATATATATATATATATATATATATATATATATATATATATATATATATATACCAGAAGTGCATTATCATAATTTAGACTGGTTGAAATGTATATACTTTTAGCAAATCGTCAATGAAATAATGCACACAGCCACTTACCAAACTCTGACACGAAATCGACAGGCACATCGCTAAACCTTCCACAGAAGCATCCACGCCAGAGGCTGTACAAGCTTCTTCCACGAAACTTTCCAAGAAATAGTCCGTCATGACACATGCTTTTTACTTGTTTTTTGAAGGACTTAGACCTCATAACGCTGAACAGAATTCAATAGTGTAAGCTAACATATGTTGTAAGGCTTACCGTGGTTACTAAAAGTTGTTTAAGTAAGAGTTTGAACATTTATTTTTGTACATAATCTATATGAATACACAATTAAAGACAATTAATGTTGCCGGTACCATAATTCTGTTAAAATAGGGACAACAGTCCTGTTTGGTTGTTGGTGTTATGTGGATTGTCCCTTACACAGAACAGATAGTTGAAGGAATAATTAAGATAGTACATCGTACCGTACTGAACTGTAGGCTTATAGAGTTTATTTTAAAAGTATCTTAGGTTCAGGTAAAAGCGAAACATATACCAAAACTGAATCGTGGTGATAACCACAACGTAACAGCACTGCTAAGGAACCGATAACACGGGAAAAGTAGATTATTCTTAGAAACGCAGCTGCTGAAAATTGAACGCGGTAAACCGCACGCAGCAGGGGGCAGTCTTCCAGTAGCGAAATTTTAACTTTCGCTGTCAGGTTACCATGCTGATGCTGGCCTGGCCGGAAGTAATTCACAGTTTACGACTTCGCAGGCTCCAAATCTCAAAGTATAAATATCATTCAAGCATACCAGACACACTTACACTGCTGTTGTAGGTGAAAGCGGTTTCCATAGAACGGTTACATCATATTTAAGTCTGTAATTTTTTTTTTAAGTTTGCTCGCAACATATTTTTTGCAGAAAAAATAACTACAAAGTAATTTACTTTGAATAGAACCAATTAACACTACTTCGTAGCAAAACCAGAACTCTTTACAGTTGCCCACGTCACCAAGTAAGAAGCTACTTCCATATTTAAATTTTAATTTTTGTGTATTATCAAAAAAACATGTGTCAGTGAAACACTATAATATTTTTGTGTAGTGGATTAGAACGGTAAATTACAAATATGAGTAGGAACATCCTGTAATGTGAGTAGGAAATCACTGTAAAAGGCATTAATAACCAACAGTAATCGAAAATACGAAGAGGCCCGCAATTGGCGCAGTGACTAGAGCCCTCGCCACCCACCAATACAATCCCAGCGGCACCGGTCCCCGGACTTTTACATCTGGGAATCGTGCCGAACGATGCCTCTGGTAGGTGGGTTTTATCGAGGATCTCCCGTTTCCCTCGCCCTTCCATTCCGACATTACTTCTTCATGACATCATGTCACCCCTACAGACATTGATGCTAAGTGCTAGCCACACTATCTTCAGTCAGTCGAATATATGAAACCTCCGATTGCGAATGAATCATGCTTAGGGACCCGGAAGTTTCGCGGGTCCAACAACCTGCCGGCTAGACTCCATAGTCCTGTGTAAACTGTGTCTTCAGCTACTTGTACATTGGCTGCAGCTCCAGTGAGTGGATAGTCGTACATCTGATAAGGTATCCTTGGAGTCTGTGAGTGTGTTCATGCACTGCAAAATGTTTACAGACAGTTTTAATTGCTGAGGGGAAAAAAATTTAATCCATTCTTACCTCCGAGAGGTGATCGTAAGAAGGAATGTGCATTAGATCATTTCCGCTAGTGAAATTAATATTACAGCTTCACTGCGCTAACATTTACTCAATCTGCAGCAGAAAGTTATATTTACATTCTTTAGCTTATTAAGAACATCTTGTAAAGATATACTTAATTTACCGTCTTCCGGTTACCACAGATACAAAATTTCTCTTTTTCGATGCTGATGAACGTATCAATGCGACACACGGGTGCATTCAGAAAATTAACTGGCTGTGGGTGCCGTCACGTGGGCTGCTTTATCACGATCAGATTTGCACACGTGGGCCAGTTGATTATTGCTATTTGGGACGTATCCTCCCGAATGTTTTAATACGCTAAATTTCTTTATTTTTACCTTATTTCCAAAAACGCAATAAGTACATAGAGAGAAAATAAACAATCGCGAATACATTGGGTGCCAAATGGGCTCAAAAATAATGTAAGCGTGTTGCGCCTTAAATGATGGGACGTCGATTATTTGTCACGATTCAACTGTTTGCAAATGAATAAGAAAACGTAAGTAACTGCGCACCATAATTCAAATTGGACCAGTCAAATAAGATGACACATATAAATAAATAATAGGCACCTAAATGTGACATTGGAACCGAGAAAAAGTTTTTGATATCTTCTAACAGCTAAATAAGCTTGAGTAATGAATTTAGTTACAACCTGTAGATGGGATAACCAGCTCAGAGCCAGCAGAAAACCTGACTGAGAAACCGCGCTCCATCCGTGGAAGATGAGCATCGTAGTTGGTCGCGACCTCGGAACAGCTTTAACCTCCTCCCCACCTCTCACCGGGTCAGGACTGTCGCAAGAGAAACCAGAAACCAGAATGTTGAGAAGTCTTCTGCCCAGCCGGCAAACCGGTTCCTTCGCTTCCCCTACCCTCGTCGGCGAAGCAACCCGCTCTTCGCTCAGTGCGAAGTTCAAGTACAACTAGCTGTGCGAGCCAGCCACTGTATCTACATTAAAAAAAAAAAGGAGGTGGTGGGAGGGCAAAGTCGTATTGTATACTTTGCAATAAAAATCAAACGAAGCCGTTGAGATGGACCGCTGTTCTACGGAGGACTGAAAACGTGGTAATCAGAAATCAAAACATTCTGTTAGCCACAAGTCTACATTTTTAAGAATTTTGAAGGGCAGTAAAACTGAAACGACCTATAAAAACTAAAATATAGTGTGATCGCCTTTGTTTAATTCTGTAAAAATATGTGAACTTAACAACACGTTGCCATACGTGGAACAAATTACATTCAGTTTAATTCACCAGTGTTTTGAGTAGGACGCCTCATCCACGCAAAATCGGCCCAGATGAGTGCCTTCATGTACGTCATAACATGGCATCTCTGATATAGTCATAACCACGTGATATCGACGAAGAACCTCAAAACCTGGTGTTCTCGTCGAGAAGTAAATGAAGTAGCAGCTGTGCATTCGGTGCGTCACGTTTGACCGACACCGCTGAAATTTGCCGAAAGGACCGTGGCGAAGTTTGTAACTACGAACGCTCAGGTAATACATTAATTTTTAAACGCTTAACACTGAAAAAATATAAGTAAAGTTTACAATTTTCTTAGTATTTTTACAAATTCTTATAAAAGTACAACAATTTTCTTTGTGCAGTCATGCGTGAAAGAAGCTAGAAAGGTAACACTTGCAATACTGCAAAGGAATTCCTTGAATATACCGACCGTTTGTGTGTTGTAAAATGGTACATTGTTTTTCGTAACAATTTCAAAGCATTTCTTTGCAGTTTTACAAACTTTTGTAAATGTAAACAAATTTTCTTGTAAAATTACTTGTTTATAAAGTTACAAGGAATTTTCTTTGTAAGAATTAGAAACAATTTTTAGTGTGCCAAAATCATATTTTCGCCGGAAATTACACAGTTATACAAAACTCATACATTCGGGAAAGCAATTTTCTGGAATAAAGCGAATTTATTCGTATCACTATTGCATGCTTCAAAATTAAAAAAAAAAAAAAAAAAAAAAAAAAAAAAAAAAAAAAAAAAAAAAAAAAAAAAAAAAAAAAAAAAAAAAAAAAAAAAAAAAAAAAAAAAAAAAAAAAAAAAAAAAAAAAAAAAAAAAAAAAAAAAAAAAAAAAAAAATGTATACTGAAATGCATATTGAAAGTACACAAAAAATAGAACGTAAGTCAAGGAGCCAACACTCCTCGCCCCTCACCTATGCTCAGTTGGTTGAGCGGCCGACTTTAGTGCGAGAGGTTCTGAATTCGATTCCCAGGTCTGGTTGGGTGTAAAATTTGGGTTTGACCGTTCGAGTCGTTTAATTGTCACCGTAAAAAATTTGTCACATCTGGGAAATTGTCTGGTAATAAAGTTGTAAAAGAGGGGCTGTTTGGCTCGTTGGCGATATTGCAACCTCGCCAAGTAGCCTAATATATATATAAAAAAAAAAAAAAAAGGGGGGGGGGTCAATGGTTAAGCTGCGTAGAACCTAAGCGCGAGGGAGCGGGTTCGGATCTATCTCCACAAAATTTTATTTATTATATTTTTTAAATAATTTTACGTATAGCATTTTCTTATATAAGTTTAGCGTCATTATTAAAACCCAATTAGTATTTAACATTTAATTTTTTCCTTATTGCAAGTGCAAACACAAGGTTATACCTTGTAATTTTACAATCATGTACGTTGTACTTTTTTTTTACAAGAACTACCTTTGTAGTTTTGATAGGAATTTCTTTGGCAACTGGGTTTCCAAGGATTGTCCCTGTAAAAGTATAATTTTTTTTTTTTTTTTTTTTTTTTGCTGTGTACCGAAGGCTAACATTTTTTCTAGCGTAGTGAAGTGCCAGTTTTCCTACAAGGAGGTCCTTAGCATTTGTGACCGGGCAAGGTATTAAATAATAAGTAAATACTTAGTGTGCTGCGAATCCTGGGGCAGAACTTTACACCCCAAGGCGCAGGGTTGCAATGAAGTGAAGCTTTACAATAGAGAAACGATATAACGCACATTACGAGGGAAACGGCAGTGCTCCGTCGGGAACCGAAACGAGATCTCCGTGGTCGAGGTAATGCATTGATTAACGAGTCAGTTACAGAATGATTCGCTTTAACTTTCGACCCCGTTTCCTGGTTTCGGTTTGACGTGGTTGTCTGAAATCCTTCTAGGTGAACGCTTCGGTTCTTCAAAACTACAGACTATTGCTGATTTCTTACCCTTTTTTTTTTCAGTCAGTATAAGACATGGTTCTGTCTTTACAACTACCTCGTTGTCTACAAGGCGTTATATCGTACTTTCTACTCAACAACCTGTAACGCTTTACGGAAAATATGAGGCGGTTTAATAATGTACAGGATTTTGCAAAACTGCATGTCGATTTTTTTGTTAGGAATAGTGCTCACATTAAGTATAGAGCAACAAAAAATGTTACATTAACATAGGGGCGAAAACGCACCGTTACTATACTACAAGTCTCAAGACTCATAGTGCTTCTTGGCATGCTGTTACTGTTGAGCGATACGTCAGACAATGCCTACCGTCCAGTACAATACTGGGGTTCGATTCTTGAAATTATGTGAAGTAATTCCATTACGAGATTGCTAGAAATTTCGCAATGGTTTTTAATTTGCGATTCTTGAATGGAAATAATTTCGAAATGAAATTATTACCTCCGGAATTTATTTCACTGGCTGTCAACTTAGTGAGATGGTGAGATCTGAGATTTCAATTTACTAGTCAACAACGAAATATGCATTTGTGAAGCTTTTCAGATTAAATAAAAAGATGTTCTCTTTTGTAAACTTCGTCGTTACGAAATTCATTGTCAAAAATATGAAAATCCTTACGATGTTAAATTATCAACGATTTAAAAATAACCTACTCTACTCTTCTAACCTCACAAACTGTAAGACCTCACAAATGTGTGTGTGTGGAAAATGGTTTTCGTTCGTCACTTATTTCCGGTGTGGTGCATTCCGTGTGTGGAAAAAGTTATTGTTCGTCTCGATTGTAGACGTTTGCTCTTAGTTCCCTACAGGAAGTTCGGAATTTTTAATAACTTCACCACCACATTCCTCATTTCGTAATTAAGTACTCAAGAACAGCATTCTTTGGGTATAAAGTTTTTATTGCGGAATCAGGACTGTGAGATTCGGAACCGCAGTAGCGAGATTCGGAATGTGAAAACAATCTCGCAACAACTCAAGAATCGGGTCCCTGGTCTAGTATGTAGCTGTCAATAAGTAGAGACCTGGAAAAGTCGCGTTTCATTTTCGGCACAAGCTTTAATTCCAACAACTGTAAGTTTGTGTAACTTTCGCTATTGGCCTTTGACTTACTTGACATCTCCTGGAAGTCTCTGAGCCAGTAATAAAAATGTAACTAATACGCACCTATGTCACTTTAACAGCAAGCAGCTAATGAGTATCTGCCGTCTGCTTCAGTTCACAAATATTCTTGCAGGCCAGCCTACGGGTCTATTAACCCACGAATATTTCCAATCTCTACAATAAGAGCTGGGGGCCGCAGTGGTCGAGGGGTCAGACCTATCACCTCCCACCAAGGCGATCCGGGTTCGATTCCCGGCGGGTAGGTTCCCTGATTTTCGCATGTGGGAATCATGCCGGACGATGCCGTTGGTCGGCAAGTTTTCTCGGGGATCTCCCGTTTCCCCCCGCCCTTTCATGCTGGATCCTCTCCGTACTCACCTCATGTCACACCTCACCAGTGCTGAAGACCTCGTTGTTAAGTGCTGACCAAACTCTCTCACTCAATAAGAGCTGCAAACGGCAATCCATAGCAACACGTTCCAGCTGGCACGCTATGCACCACAACAGAAAATGTAGTTTATCGCAAGAACACTTTAATATTTGCTGGATTCCAACACACGTTCAGTTTACCAGAAGATTACTGGCTTTCGTTTGTACTTGGAGCTGTTACCCTATCTGACTGAACCAATAATAATACCGCTATTGCAATATTTGTTGCCTGTTACTGGTCTGCAGACAGTTACGTTGTGTCAGACGTACATCATACAATCACACATGTTGCAATTGAATACAGCGTTTTCAAGGGTACGTTGGCACAAAACATTTTCGTGGTATACCGTCATCTTTAAACATCATCTACTGTGAGCAGTCAGTGCAGAAATGGAGCAGTTTCGGACCTATGCAAGTGTTAGAAAGGCGAATCTGACCACTACTCCGCCACGGCACACGAAATTATATTGTTGTGTACAGAAAAGTTCTCACTTAATATTTTCATAGAGAACGTTGTTTTTCAAGAGGTCGTGCAATCGTGGCATGCTGCTCTCGCAACTCTGGAGCGAAGGCCTGACCGCATTTCCAGGCCGGGGTCGGCAGTCCACCGCCTGACCGCGCAGGCAGACGTGCTCCGACGATGGAATCTGTGACGCAACGCCTGATCCTCCAGACTTGTCGCAATCCGTCGACTGCTGTGGTTTCCAAACAGACACTTCAACTTGTGCCGGGAAACTCTTTACTTCGGTTGGCTCTCTCTCTTTCTCTCTCTATCTATTTTTGTCTCTTTGACAGTTTATAAAGTTGTTTTTACTTTGGGTTGGAAATATAATAGAAAATCTTATAGGCAATCCGTCGACTGCAGTGGTGTCCAAACAAACGCTTCAACTTGCTGCGAGAAACTCTTCACTGCAGTTGGCTCTCTATCTCTATCTCTATGTCTGTCTCTCTCTATATCTATTTCTTTGACAGCTGCTAAGGTTGTTACTACTTCGGGTCAGAAATATAACACAAAATATTATAGGCAATCCGTCGACTGCAGTGGTTGTCCAAACAGACGCTTCAACTTGTGCCGGGAAACTCTTTACTTCGGTTGGCTCTCTCTCTTTCTCTCTCTATCTATTTTTGTCTCTTTGACAGTTTCTAAAGTTGTTTTTACTTTGGGTTGGAAATATAACAGAAAAGCTTACAGGCAATCCGTCGACTGTGGTGTTGATCAAACATATACCTCAACTTCAAATTGCAGCGGTTCATTTTACACCGGTTCGCCATCGGCACTGCACGAGCGAGTGGGTGTCACGGCCATGGAGGTATTAGTCTATGGAGTGGCATCTGCCGTACATTTCAATGGTAATCGTGTGAAGCCGAACATTTTCGAACTGCGCATGCGCAGGACGTTATTTTTCATGAGTCGCCATATTTTGGGTGGCAAAACAACAGCAGAAAGCAATGTAATTATGTAATTTTTTTTTTACAAAAATTCGCGCAAATTCTCTGTTTCAATCGTACACAACAGTTTACAATTGCTTCAGAAATATTAAAAAAAACCGAATATGCTCTCGCTCTGTGTATGAACTTTATAAACTTGACGAATTTAAATAAAAGTTTCTTATTTGTACAAATATAATCCTCCGCAACGACCGAATCTGTTTGTAAGGCCAAGAGCTGCACAAACACTTCACCATAATGTGTAGTTAACAAAAAAATAAAACATTTTCATTCAGCTCAATGCTATATTTACATGTTTTTGCCACCACTAGCTCTATCCTTGTCTTTAAACGTCGTCTGTTGGCCGGCTTCAAATTTGCTCAAAGGCTTCCACTCCGTGGACTAATACATCCATGGTCACGGCCGACAGATATCCTTAATTTGTGTGTATGCGTGTGTCCGTGTGACAACACCTACAACGGCAAATGTAATAACTTGTTCTTACACAAAGTACACATTCGTTCACCTACTTTTTCCAAATACGCGATGAAATTATTGATCACTGCGGGGATTTGCTATTGAGAGGCACAAAAAGCAGCGAAAATTTAAGCAACAATTATGTGTAAAGTGTGCAAAAAATTGCTGTTATGTACATTACTAAACTAATTATTTTTAAGCAACTGATTGCATTGTCATATTAAAGGACGTATGGTCTGTCCACCTGTTATCTGTTTGTACGCACTGGTAATTTATGTGCGTATTTTCTTATGCTTGCTGTACATTACATTGCACGCAACCTTTACATTAAATAGAAGTGTAACACAATCTAACAAACACATCCCTTTCTTTCTTATGGGTGTTCACCGTGCAGTTTTTATCTGTTACATTGCGAACAATTTCCACCTTAATTTGTCAAGTTACTCTGTGTGCATTGGTTACACAATTACAATTACCAATCACAATAACCACATATATTCAAGTTATTTTGCGTTCTTTGAGCGGCACGGGCATAAACCGAAGAAAATTAATATCCTCAAGTCTTAGTAATCCTTTTGACTGATTTCTAAAAAAAAAAAAAAAAAAAAAATTTATGTGTTAAAAGTAAGATAATTATATTTTGTCTGCGAGATGAACAGCTTTTTTATGCAGCTGAGACATTATTCGTAAGCGCTGTGGCAAAAATGAAGTGCATTGTTGTTTGCTTCTAGTTAAAATATTTAATCAAAAATATCTTCCGATGTAATTAAAAGCCACAATACACGATTTTTTTTTTAATTTAAATAACTGAACAAGATTAATATGATAACTACCATCTCAGAGTAGTTATGTCTAACCAAAAGATGACGGCTTACATAATACCGTGTCTTAAACGTAAAAAAAAAAAAAAAAAAGACGTACTATATCTTTTCCGTACTATCTATTGCCATGCACACATACAAGATTCTCCGTGGTTATCTTCCTGTCGTCAAATCCATGGACGGGTTTCTACACTGCATTCAACTGTATATCCTGCACATTTGTCCATTTAACTCTTTAATGTAGTTGCGTAGCTAATTTTATATGATGATTTTATTCCCAATGTTCTGAGAAACACCCCCTCCCCCTTTCTCTCGATGTGTGTCAATGGAACCGCGGAACAGCCTCTTTATACCTCTATACACCACTTTAATACTAATCTAATCAACGTAATAAAATACACGTTACGCAATATTTTAATCATTTGTCCGTAATCGTTCTCATTTATAGAATCATTGCATTCAAAAAGTGAAAGCTGTTTAGAGTAATCGGAGGAAATTGCATCCCTCTCAAGCTCCTTAAATAATGCTTCGTAGCCGCAATATATTCTAGGTCTGTCATAATACGCTAGTAATTTATTTCTCTGCAGGAGAAAATGTTTCGCAAATTGTACGTTATTATCTCTAAGGGTAAATATTGCTTTCGTTAAGGAAATAGAAGTACAGGTACATAATTTGTTAGTACGCTATTGTGAAAAAAAGGAAACCAGCAACAAAATACAAATAAGCCATAGCAAAAACATTACTGCTGTTTCGATTGTAACTGATATCATGATTTATTAAAATGTAATCACCTTATTCGCCACAAAATTGTGCTCTGCCTCAAACATTAAAGAAACGTAGCTTCCAGTACATTTAACTTATTGCCACTTGAGCACAAATGAGTAATTTAAGAAATACTATTAAACAGAGTTCTTTTCCGACTAAGAAAACTAAAGATAAAAGAAAACGTAATTTTTCCAAACTCACCATGAATAAAATATGACTTTACTTAAACAGTTCAGAACTTAAAAATACTTATCGTATCGAAGTTTCTTGACTGTACCTTTATAGTTAGTAAATACCATTATGGAAAACATTTTATAAAATATAATTTATGTTATTTCATTGCAAAAAAACTAAATAATAATTATTGTAAACAAGCTATACGTTAAACATTACTAAATATATTAAAAAACATGACACTATGCAGAAAAACTACCTGAAAAATATTATCATTTACTTTGTGGATAAAATTACACATTAATCTCCAAAAACAGTTCAGAAGTATGTGTGCAAATTTCATTTTATCTTAGTTAGCTATAATTTTTTGGTTGTACGTTAATTTTTCCAGTTAAAATAGCACCTGATATATAGCTATAAATGTATACAGTGTTCGTAAAGACACGAAATCATTAAAAGAAATATAACTATGATACTATTATGTATATGAATCGTTTCATGTTTGTTTTATAGCTTTCAGCTATCGAAATGTTAATGTCCTTTGTTGCACAATCTGATTTAATCATAATGATGACACTCCAGGAAAAGACTCAATGCGTAATCTGGTATGCCGAATCCAAATTTGCGATAACGGTTCTACGTAATTATCAACGTCAGTATGGGAGGTCATCGCCGTCAAAACAAGCATAAGAACGTGGTTAAAAAAATTGAGAGAGACAGGCAGTGTCAAAGACATTCCTAGCCTGTGCCTCAAACAAGTGTTGACAGAGTGAAAGTTGCGTTCCAACTCAGCCCTGGGAAGTCAATTCGTCATGCATCACCTGAATTGCTGTACGCGGTATGAATCCATATGTACCATGCTGGCCTCACCTGAAAAAAGTGCCTGTTTTTAAATGAAGCAAGATTCCACATTAATGAACACGTTAACTGCCGCAACATTAGGGTCATAGCACAAGTCAGTGACAATGCTACCCTTCGGGCAAGAATTAACGAAGCAATCAGAACTGTTGATGCTGCAGTGCTGACCCTTACATGGGTAGAGCTCGAATATCGCCTTGATGTCCTTCGAGTTACAAGTGGGATACATTGGAATTCTGGGATAAAAATCATCCAGAGTAGCGAAACGTTTTAAAACAAACCACGATTCTCTTTCATTAACTGTTTCCAAGTTATGGTTTTTTGAAATGATAGCAGGACATCCTGTGTACACACATACATATTTTCATTAGCTTAAGCAACCTACAAAATTTTTGGACATCAACAATGCGATCAGCAATTCACCTCGAGAGATGTAAATCAGGGCAAATATAAGCGAATGCTGAACACAACTTTCGGGGAAAATTTTGTTTAATTGCGCTGAAATAATTTCGCTCAAGCGGTAAATAACACGTTCAGTAAAACATTGTTCAAAAATGGATTCAATTGCAATGCTAAAGAATTTCTCCGTGAAACTTAATATATCTGAAAACTTTTGAATTATGACATAGGGTTTTGTAATTGATTTAACGATGGAACGTTTTGGTATACTGAATCTACATAAAACTTTTTCGTGAAGTCTTCACAAATCTCTGACAGCTTACGCAATTAACCAGACATTTTATAGTAAAGACTTGGGTAAGATAACTGGTTAAAGGAAGTCAGAATTCAAAAGTCCACACACCATGCCTAAAAAACATTCACATTAACTGAACAGCTGTCACAATAAGTGATAATTTGCTTAATGATCTGCACATAATTATTCGGCCAATTTTTGCAAAGGAGAAACAAAAAATTTTCCTAGTTTTTAATACTTATCGCATTTTTGTTAAAAATTTTGAATCTACTGCTACACGAAACTAGTGGGCTTCTGTACTAATATCCACCATAAGTTGTAAAGAGGGAACTGAGTGACGTTAAAAACGTATTAGAAATCGCGTCACATTAGAAATCTCTAATATAATACTTTATTAACTGATGTATAAACAATTAATAGAAATATAATAAATGATTTTACTACATACTGTTAACAAAGTGAAATATAATTAACAGGTATCTCATAATTGCCATTCTAATTTCAGTTTGTCATGGTATTTCGAAATCGTACTGCAGTCGAATGCTGTTGTAATGGTCTACACCACAGGCCATGGTAGGTTCCTTACCCGTTTTCTGTCATCATTTTAATTGCCTTGATGTCGACGTAACTATAAGAAAAGTGTTTTAGTTCAGGGATAGCCTAAGTAAGTTCTATTGCATATAAATCTAATTAACGTATTTTATTCTACAGTCTCCGTAAAAGATTATGTCCTGATTTGAATGTTTGCAACTATTTATTAAATTATATATTTCTAGCCGTGTGCTTGATGCGATTTCTCGTCGACAACTGGATCCGCGGTGGCCGAGTGGTCATATCACTCGCCTCCCACCAAGGCGATCCGGGTTCGATTCCCGGCGGGATCGGTCCCCGGATTTTCGAACGTGGAAATCGTGCCGGACGATGCCGTTCATCGGCGGGTTTTCTTGGGAATCTCCCATTTCCCCCGTCCTTTCTTTCCAACATTGCTCGATTCTCACCTCATGTCACTCCCACCAGCGGTAAAGACCTTGTTGTTAGGTACTGACCAAAATCTCTTCATTCATTCAATAATGATCAAGTTTTACCGTATTTACCGCGGCAGATAATTGCGCTTTTTCCCTTTTTGGGTATTTTTTACGTATTAAAATCTTTGCGCCGGATATTTGAAAAGGCCATGGCTGTTCCAACACATGCTTATCTTTAATATTACGTCACAGATAATGTCACACATAATGTCTTGTGGATGCAAGATATGTTCAGTGACTTGCAACTAGCGGCTAGAATGAGGCGTCATCACATGTTCAGTCACCCTTAGTTCTTCTGCACTTCCTGGGTTCGAAAATTCAAAATGCGGTCACGGCAGTCGCCTTAATATTCATACCTATCTGCGTATCATTCTACTAAGTATCTAGGCGGAAATAATAGAGAGTCCTAACTCCCATGATAAAGTGGGGTGTCAGTAGCCATATTTAGTATTTTATCTTTTGCTTTTATGTTAATTTTTAGAAGAAAAGTGTGAATTCTGCGATTCAGACGTTAATTCAATTTATCTTACGCTACAGAAAAAAACATAGCATTTGAACGTTTGATACATATTTAGGTCGCAATCCGTCAAACAATTTATTTTATAACCTTAATTTGCTCGACTAATTGCGGCCTAAGTCTTACAGTAAAAGTTCAACAGCAGTAGTTGCACTGTAACGCAAGGTAAATATAATTCACCCTATAATCGAAAGTTTTTAACTTTTCTTCTCAAAATTTTAAAAAGAGGAAAGATAGTGCAATATAGCGACTGATACCCCCAACCTTAAACAACAAGAACCTTACATTCGCCGAAGAAGCCGGAAACAGGCTACATAATAGTACCCATTGCGTAGTACCAACATCAGAACACGTGTCGTGAATGATGTAGAATGACGTTTCAGAATTATCACGTTCATTGTATTATTTTCGTTATTACACTAAAATTTTTAAAATATTAAATACAACTTTCTTATCACATGTATTAGTGTAGATACATGGTTTCATATAGTTGATATTTCATTTTTTAACATTTATTTTTCGTTGCATAATTTGTATGTCTGAAGAGGGGAACTGCGGCAAACTTCGGTTGAGGATTTTATTTTCTATTCAAGTTACGAGGCTAAGGTTAACTCTACTATAGGATGGAAAGGAAATGTGTTTCCTTATGGGAGTGTTTAGCACAGTGGAAATTTCTGCCGCCAGTTTCGCTGCTCTCGCTAAGGGACCAGAGAAATACGAAACCGTAGTAAAATTAAATTTAAATAGACTTGGGAATTACAGAAGTTATTTAACTTCATTTTAACGTGAAAAGAAACCAATCTCGTATTTTGGATTACCAACTTAATGTTACTTAAAATTCAGAAAAGCTCTGTGGTTGGTCTGTTTGCACCCATTACCGATACCAGCGCTCAAGCGGCAGAAATTTTCTCAGTGCCAAACTTTTACTCCTTCTAACCTGTAGTAGAATTAATCTCAGCGAGGCAGCGAGGGTCTGGCCGAGAACATCCATCGGTTAGCGGCTGCGTCTTCCACCAACTTTCGAACGAAAATTAACTGGGCGGCTCGAAAGTCCCGAGTTGCACACGTTGGAGTTCGCTTTCTCTTTCCGGCTAGGGCGGTATTCCGTTAATAGGCACTCAGCCACTGACGCAACTGTCCCCGCATGGATGGCATGAGAAATCTACCGCTTCACTGGAACTGTTCATGAACCGTAGCAGCCGGCACAACAATCAAGTTATTATTTTTTTATAAAGTACATGTGTAAGAAAATATTTTTCTTGAGATAGCCATCTCCGAAGATTTTGCATGCAAACGTTTCCAATACACACATGTCAACTTTGAACCTTGTAATGAACAATTTTTAATTAAATCTAATATTTTTAAGTATGTCAACTGTGTTATAATAAAATGTTAAAATTAGCAAAAAATTTAAATACATGTTCCTTTATCGAAAGACGGATTTCGGCCATGTATATTTCCATGTTCTATGCGAAAAATAATGTATACTAATTAGAAATACAGAGAGTATTAAATATTCATTTTATTCTACTATGTTCAGAACTACAACATATCATGACTGACTGCAGTAAACTACAATCTTCATTACGCAATATATTATGATGTCACTTAAGCTGATCGAATTTTGATTTGTGAAAACAAATACAAAATATGTAACTAAAAATATTTACATATTTTTAATTTTTAAAATTCAGTTTATTGAAGGTTTCAAAGAGCAAAATTGCTCGCTTACAGAATTTATATACGGAAGGTATTTTGGGGCGGTTGTGGGGAGCACAGTGAATTTCTGCTTTTATTGTCTTATAAAACTGTCACTTATTCATACACTCTTAGAAGAAAAACCATGGATAATTCAAAGATATCCTCTCACGCCACTTTTACAAAAGGATATATACAGGAATATGCCCTATTTAGGTAGCACTCCTTAATTGAATACATTGTAAGATATTTATTGAAAGCTTACCTCATCGAAGTGTAGGTGTGTTAAGAAAGCAGTTGTGGTAAAAACAGTTTCCCACGGATCCATTATACATTTCTCAATATTTGCATATTTACTTGTAGAAATGTGGAAAACTTCACACACTGTGTATGTTTGAAGACAGTAATGACCGTTTAGGATTATTTTTATAGTGAAATTACAAAGAGCTTAAGAGCAAAAGAGACTTTTTGGTTAGTTAGTTCAATATTTTTTTATAATTTACTTAATGCTATCAGCTCTACAGCTTTGATAGATGTACCAGGGGAAAGGGAAAATATCAACCTCGGCCTATTTAAATCCGTGAAAACCTATTTAAGCTGTATTTTTAGAATACTATTTTTAAATTCTAAAAAGGAGTAGGTATCATAATACCAGTACATATTTCTGTTGGAAATTATTTTCCTACGTATCCTTATTTCTTCAATCAAAATGTTATTATTTGGACTTACTGTTGACTGAAGTAAATTTTACTGAAATTTATAGTTAACAATACTATAATTATTGGCTTCGAAAAAACTAAACTACAATATAAAAACAATTTTCAACCAATCTATGTAACAGTTTTACATCGGCTACTTTTCAGAATTTGAAGAAAAATATTTTTTTGCAAAAACCGGTTTTAGAGGACTTTTAAGTGTCACCTTAGGCGAGATTCGAATTCTGGTACTGCGGTACATGAGACAAGAGTTGTACCATTTTTAGACGCAATGCATTATTATTTCCTAACCTGTAGTTGTAATCGTTGGATCCACAAATATCGTACCGTACGTCTTGGAATTTTTCGTCGTACGGCTCGTGGACGGATCAACGTTTGCTGTGTTAAGCTGGAAGCATGGGAGGCCCTTGGCACGGATTATTTTGTTGGTTGGCGAGAATGTTCGCATTTTCTAGGACAGAACAAGTCAACAAGCTCTTCAGCATCATTTTCCATTGTATCGCAAATCCTTTCAACAATAACAACTACAATGGCTCATAGCGGATCTAAAAAAAATAATAAACTTCCTTCATTTTCCTCGGTTACTGCTTCCCTTCGCTAATGGAGTATGAAACTGAATGTGTTATACATATATATACACGTACATACAGACATACATACATTCATACATACATATATACATACATACATACATACATACATAGAGACATACATACATTACATACATACATGCATGCATACATACATACATACATACATACATACATACATACATACATACATACCTACATACATACATGCAGACAGCCAGACATACATACATTTCTGGTAGCACCACAAAATAAGTTAATGAGTTTTCTTTCTGATGTGAAAACAGAAAGTTTGATACAACCCACGGTCCAGGTCATCTAGGAAGAGCTGTTGACGCTTCCGAATTCAAAGTTTTGAAAAAATATATATTAATAATTATTGTTATGTTAAGGAAATCACTTGCTTGACAGAAACAAATTTCTGGTTACCGGATAATTGGACCGAGATCAATAACAACGTGAAGTAATTGTACATTTTAAACATATCAATCACGTTGAAAGGGGGTGGAACCACGCTTTTATTAAGCATGTGATAGTAAAAATGTATTACTTGTGATCAAAGGTAATAAAATTGCGACAAAATGGGGAAAAAATATCTTTGGCAAAACTGTCTAACTCTCTCTCTCTTTAAGGGCAATCATTAAATGTCTTATTTCACAGATAAGTGCCAATCCCGTATAGTACGCACAGTTTGTTCCTGTAGAGCCTTTTATCACTGGTTTATAACGCATTTACGACAGTTTATTTTGTCTTAAAACAGAGCATAGTAAATATCATAAAGCTCTCTTAGATATTGTTACAAGTTTGAGAGCACACAAACTTTATATGTGGGCAATTCCCATGAGTTCTTTGGGATAGAGGTCTATAATTACAAATAAAAGAGTTAAATTAAGTACTGGATTTAATAGCTCACAAAGCTACGAAATACACAAAACAGTAATCAACTAGAACTCTCACAACACAATTAGTTATGCACACAATTACTC
>PNEQ01024222.1:0-24320 GCA_003012365.1 Medauroidea extradentata | reverse complement strand
AGATGAAGTTGTTTTAAAAGTGTCAAGTAATTAATTTAGTCTCAACCTGTGCCTCAAGTTGCCTGTGTTATTTTCCACTGAAACTTTATTGCTTTTAGGTTAAGTGTGTGTTTTGTTTACATTTGCTACGTTATACGATACGTTGCTACTTGCAACACCAACGTTACAGTTTAAAGAAAAAAGGTTGTGCTTAGGGTATTAAGGATTAATTATCATTGTTTAGTATTTAATCTCCATTCTTTTACTGTTGAATTATAATTGCAACGAGTTGTCAAGTACAGCAAAAGTGGCAAGCCTGGGGCGAGAGAACCAGGGAATCACCGCACTGTGAGTTGAGAACCAGGGAATCACCACACTGTGATGAGAGAAACGGGGAATCACGGGACTTAGGGGGATGGATTGAGGTGGTAGCATCGAGGAGAGAGGTAGAACTTCGTCGGTTGCTGGAACTTCGGTCGGTAGGCGTGTGGGACGCCATTAAGAGCCCACATAAGAGTGTATTAACAAAGAAATAAAACTGTTGAGATTTCCGCGAGTGACTTCAGGGTTAGAGCCACGCGGGCGACGTCACACCCTGAGAAAGAGACTAACCGGGTCTCCATGCCCGTAATCCATGGAGTGGCGCCCTAAACCATGACCGTCTAATATATCTCTCGCTAACCCTGGTAACAAGGTATTACAGTCAGACGTTGACAACTCGTGAACGACGAGGCTACATTCAGCACTTACAATATGAGAACCTGGCATCAGAAAACTTGCGTATCGTGTGAGAACACATTCAACACAGTGGTTACAAGTCCGCAAGTTGCATTACCCTGTATGATAGAAACAGTGGTGGTTTATTTATCCTTGGAAACTCAATTAGATGTGTAGATCATAGGTCATCCCTCAACTACAGTACAATACATAAAACCACAACTGTCACCTCCCAACAAGATGGCGGTTCTCTCTCTGGGGTTGTAAACACCTGAATAAAAGATTGGCATATTGTCCATCGAACCACATGGCTCTCATGTCTCCTGACTTGACAGAATACAGTAATCAGCGGCAAAGCATGAAGTGTTCGACAGCAAGCTGTGCTTAGAAATGACTATAGAAGTATCAGAGTTGTCAGTGGAACATTTCACAGACAGGAGCAGTCTCACCCCACACGTGAGAGTCGAGGAACAAACTCTCCAGTAACACAATTAAGCCTCAGCAACACAACTACCCATGCTTCAAGTGAATACTCGGGTCTAATACAGCTTGCATTGGAATACGACCAAACTATATCGAGAGTAATTTCTTTGAGGGGCGCATAACGATCAACTAGAGGTCACGAATTTGCGACAGCTCATTACTAACTTAACTGATGTACTCTCATCACAAATGTTACAGATTGTGGAGCACAAAATTGTTAGGATATTTATACTAACTGTGCTCCACACAATTACGTAATTAGTTTATACAAGCAATGATGTTTCAACATACGTATGTTTCATTACCAGTGCCCAATTGGCAACTGAGAGTTATATATCCATTTATTGTAAGCAGAGTGAATGTTAATAGACATCATGTAAGAGGTTTATCTGCAGTACAATCTCAATACTGAACATAAAAAGGTATGCTTGACTGGAACAATTCTGTCCACAACATTAAGTGATATTGTGCAGCCTTTTATATAGAAGTACATTAATGAATTGAAAAGTCACTGTGATTTAGTGGTAAGAAACACTTCACTCCCACCACTGTGATCTGGGTTCAACACTCGCTGGGGTCACTTCCAAGTTTTGCATTGTGAGACATGATAGTCACTGTTCAGCTGGTTTTCTCTAGGTATTCCCATTGCCGATGTCCTCCCATTCCAACGTAGCTCCAGACTTACCTTCACCGGTGCTCAAACTCTCACTTTTCATTCTCTTAGTTCACATGAACATCTGTACTTTAGTACACGACAAACTAATATATCATAATGTTCCGTGTCACTCTTATTTTACTGCCTGCATCACATGCAAACCTTCATGTTTGAAAACTATTTTTGTTACCTGGTTAAATTCTGAGTTTTAAGATTTTTGAGGTTGGAAAATCAGTCGGCAATAAAAGATGGGTTTTAAATTTAAATTCAGTACACAATATGAAATACGAAGTTAAAATTTGGTTGGTGTTAACTTCAGGAAGGAGAAGAAAAAACTTTTCTTAATCCTGTCTATGAATTAAAAAAAAATGTTCAGAAGTTACTGCACTATAAAACTATACTTACACAGAAACCTTTGTCAGTCTCCTTCAACATTGTTCATGAACCATAGGTTGCCCAGCCAAAGAAAACTAGCTGCAGAGAAGGTATTCCAGATTACATCAAACAAATCACATCACTTTACCATACACTACACCTTGTAAAGAAGGACCGTTGTATGTGAAGTTTCTGTGCAGCGTACTTCACAAAGTCAAATACAGATAAACGTGTCTGAAATGAAAATGCTTATTTTCAAGAGTATAAATAATATATTTTCGAACATAGAACAAAATGTGTAAATACAAGATCAAGTTTTACGCTATAACTTCATTCTTTGGATCTTCTTAAATAATTTTAAGACAACAATTTCAACATATGTATTAATTCGCTGCCGTGCTCTGTGACAGCAGTAACAATCGAAACTGCAATGGAAAAAAAAATTATAAAAATCAACAAAATCTAACAGCAGTAAAAAAAAAAAAAAAAATATATCTTCGTGCACCACATTAATAAACACTCTGCAATATTTTTTACAGTATGTACATTTCCCGAAGTACAAAAAATAAAAATTATGTGAACATTGGAGGAACATCACAAATCCATTTATATGTTATATTACCATGTCCAAACTTGAAGACATCATTTACATACAAATGCAAGTTATTATACAACGACTAGTTTTTAAAATGTTAAATGTAGATAGGAGTGTACAAGTACTTACAGAGCTGTAATGCACGTAGAGGAACATATAACACACTTAAGGACAACACACATTTTGCGTGGATGCGCGGCGCGACGTTTCGCTGGCTACGCCAGCTTCATCGGGCATCCGATATATTAGCCAGCGAAATGTCGCGACCGTGCAAAATATGTGTTCTCCTTAAGTGTGTTATATGTTCCTCTACGTGCAGTACAGCTTGTAAGTACTTGTACACTCCTCTCTACATTTTATAGTAATTAGTAGCCTAGCTGCTTTTTCCCGCCTTTACATATTAGTGTTTAAAATGGTTAACTACAGTATTCAAAAACTCTGCCAATGTCTGTAGGTTAGTTTTCATGCTTCTATAGTCAAAATATATTAATTGTCACTATGCCAGCAAAGGTGTCAACTTAGAAAAATCCAGCTTTGCAACGCAAAAGCACACTTTATCATCATTTTGCCCAAAATTTACACCTGCCAGCAGCAGTTCATTTAGCAGGATATGAAGTGCTTTTCCTGATAAAGATACATCTCAAACTATTGTTCAACTGAACATTTTGAAAGACGAAAGACTCAAGTCAAGAAGTGACTACTGACAGGAATGGTATTATGCCCCGCAAATATTTTAACGTACAGTATTACACTCATAACATTTATTGAGTGTATGTTAACATATTTTCTCAAGCCATAACACAACTGTTGGACAAACGCGAGGAGCAACAGCCCGGTGATGAGCACTCTTGCTAAAAGTTACGGCCTTGGAACAACTGGCGGAACATTGATGCAAACTATAATTCAATAGCAACCTCACAACACACTTGAAACTTTAATATTATGAGAAGGTTGTGTTGGGGAAGAGAGAAGGAGCAAAATACCTCCTTTCAAGACAATCCTGCTTAATGTGACCACTTTGCGGTTATCTTGTTGCTTGCCAGCCATTTCACATCACCAGCTACTGTATTATATCAACTGTTGCTTTTAATATTTCCAACTGACACAATCATGTCCCACTATACACAGTTCAGTCTTTCCACTACATGTTCCTCAAATGACCACATTTCTCGCACTATATATTAATAAAATACAGTATTACATATTAGCTGTACAATGTTGAGAAATAAACAATCTAATCTGTGCACTTTTATATGTACATACAGCCGAGTGCCCAGTGTTTGAACATTTCTCTTCTTGGACAAGTATCTAGTGGCACCAGTGATGCTCAACTATGTAGAGACATTTTTGGTTACAATGATACCTACTGTACAAAATCAAATAACTCGCAGTGGTCCCCTGCATGATGTGTTACAAGCCTGGATAGTGTTCTTCTAGCAATAAACTGTGGATCATAATGACATCAACAAACAACTTCCAATGACAATCAGACTGTTCTTACACAACTACTCTACGTACATCAAAGGAATATTATATTAAAAACAAGCTTTGCAGATTTCCAAGAATGCTAGCAAAGGAAAACATCAATCAAAAAGAAAAATGTCATAATAAAATGTCTTACTAACAATATTATAAATTATAATGCTACAAGCATTGTAACATAAACTTTAGCATAATCTTAGCTCTTTAAGGGATGTAATATTAATGTCCGGTTTCATCAACTTGTTCTAAACTAGATATCAGCCTTGCGTTGCCTAAGTACAAGTACTGCTTAACTTGTTAACTGTGCCATTTAACTATAGTCGAGGAAGGGGGGGGAAAAAAAAAGCAAACCCTTGTTTTACCAGACTATTTGGGGGAGGTGTGGTCCAGTAAATCAAAATCGGCACTCGAAAATAAACAAGCAGATAGATTTATAGCAGTGTGATACGCGTAGTAACGCAACATGTTTGTTGTGCTCAAATTGCTGGAAGTGGGCGAGGGGGAAGGTTTGTGCTGACTGGCGGGAGTAGAAAGATAAGCACGTGCCTTTGTCCGCTCATTGGGATAACTAAGGGTGTTGGGCGGGGGAAGAGTAGAAGGAGAGGGACAGGAGGCGTCTTGCTATCAGCTTGGTTTCATGTTACGTTACATGGTAACATGTGACACGTGAACTTGAGCTACTGCTTTGTATTTCAAAGTAAAGTGTTTATTTACTCTATATTAAATTTAAATAAATATATATATATATATATATAACAAATAAAAAATTTCCATCTAAACTACCGGTTTGCTTCGCGGCGCAGTATCATATACCGTGTCCGTGAGATAATAATCTAGCCATCGTCCTTGAGAATTTCTGAAGGGCAAGGGACGGAAATGCTGAGCGTGAGAAAGGTATTTATTGCACTAGTTTGTCCACAGTAGATTTTATCTCTCTACACCTCGCATATTTACACCACATGAGACCACACGAGTGTTGTTGAACATACTCTGTCCCGTCGTGTAAAGATGCAGTAGCAAGTTTCACGTGTTTCCTGGGTCCAACAGTGCCAATTTTTTTGTTCATCATATTTCAACACATAACTCTAACTAGTTTTTTCTTTACAAATGTCCAACTCAGTTTGTTTCTTGACACTATAACCATCACACAACTTTGCTACCGAAACACCGGCCTCTTAACTTTTCTATTAGTTCAAATTTTTTGCTTGATGTCAAAGTTACTCTATTTCTTTTCTGTCCTGTTGCAGATGCCATTTCATTAAAAAATATATATAAAAAATAAAAACACATAATTTTTATCGCACACGTACATCAACTGCGTAAAAAATTCAAGTAGACACGACAGTCGTTCTTGCCCGGACACGTCAAATCATCTATGAGCAACTAGCTCTGTCAACCGTCTTACACTGCTATCAGTGCGCGCGCACGCGCCTGATGTCACTCACCAAAGCACAATAACCAGGAAGGTTTTGTGCTGCATGTGACAAGTAGACCCGACGGTGGAATAATTTTGTATCGCCAGATTTTGTCTGTTAAATACGAAGTCCGCTGAATAGAGGTCCGATAAAACGAGGGTTTGCAAAATTTTGTTAGGAAAGTCTTGATGAATAACGATACTAAATAGCTACATAAATATATAAAGCCCTAACTCACATTTAGGACATGTTGATGAAACAGATCATCAAACTTTGGCATGTTTCATCAGTCTTCATAATGAGAACTTGGTCCACACAGAGATGCTTTTATTTCACTAAAGGAAACAGTCCAAGGTATCCTAGTGAATTGTTAATGTGACAAGCAGAACAGAGAGTTTCAATGTATCGAGCACAGTTGTACTGCATTTTACACAGTCGTGGCCAAGCCACTGTCATCTCTTTGTCCTCTGTGGTAGGAACTCACGTGTTCTTTCAACTACCATTTGTTCGTGGGGGGAAAGTAATTCTTCAGAGTTAAGCTAGAATTACAAGAGCCCGTTTGTTGTGTCCAGCCATCACTTCACGAGACAAACAGCCAATCAGATGCACACAATAACTCCATCTGTCCATTAAAAGCTATCCAAGACGTAGCTTATAACAGTCATGAAAATACCGCAAAATGGGGCGAATACGTATGCTAGGGTGAATAGGGACAAAATTTCAAACCGAAGTTCCAGTACGCTGTTTTAAAACCAGATTTCTTCCTTAAGGTTGGCAAGTTAATAATTTTACAAAGAGTAATTGAATTGATTTATAATCTAATTTAAGATGAAGGTTTAAGCTAGTAATATGTTTAAAATACTGTCCCTATTCACCCCAGCGTCCCTATTCACACCATTATACAGTACAAACATTTAGACATGTTTTTTTCCATCCATACATTATACTGAGAAATTAGTTTATTCTCAGTTCATAAGACTGTGTATTGTTTGTTCATATTTTGTTGTTATTGACATTATTTTAAATGCTTTTACCTTTACATCTTTTGCCTACTATTATGTTCTATTATTTTTAGGTGTAAATAAGATCTATATTTTGTGAAGAAATGTTATTCAATGCATACACTCAATTTTTCCAGTTTATGGCATTCAACTTTCAGCAGATGGATGTGAGAATCCCTTGACTACGTGACCAGCAGTCGGACGATGGCTGGACGAGAGAGAGAATTGTGACTCCAGCCTTAGCACGTGAGAATTACCAGTATCAGTCACAGCTTGTTTAATTTTTAATACTGTGACATGACATACTGAACTTTGATCAGTTTTTCTCTATCTTCCACAGAAACAGTTTCATACTTAACTTGATTTTAAGCCTCCACAATGACTCCCGAACTAATTCTTTCAATATTTATGGGTTGAACTGAAACTGTACTGTCAATACAAGGGTAACTTACTGTATTTAAAAAGTGTTCATATAAGATTACCAAAGTTCCTGGGACTTGTTATATCGCCTTGCATTTACTAGAACTGACCGAAAGAAAACAATTTTTCCATTTAAACGCATGGATACATTTGAGATCATCATTAAACAATTAGTATATGCACTATTACACCAGCAAATGTGCAAATTGTTTGCAACAAAACAAAAAAAGTAGCATAAAAAATAACTGGAAGATATCAAACCACGACAAATAACTCGAGGAATCTTCATCTTGAAGAGTACACAGCTCCTGTGACATTACGCACGGCTGCCAGGCGTACCATTAATGAATATCCTCTGCAAGTACACTATCAAATCATTATCAAGAAATGTTCAAAAAACATGAAATAAAAATTATAAGAAAAACTACCAAAATAAAATATAAAGTATTTTACACTCCTCAATTTTGCACCGTCCATTTTACACCTACTTTTTGTGGTCCCAATTGATGCTTTTACATGAGAAATATTGCTCTTTTTACATTTTTCCATGTTTCATGAGAAGTGTAGATACATACAACAAATGCGGTTCCAGGGTATTGCAAACACGTCAGTGCTAAAAATTGTCAACAAATATCACTCTCATAAAACTTTCCATATAAATAGTTAAGATAATCAGTTAAATAATAACTACAGTATACTGTATTGACACATTGTGATGGTAAACTATAAGTAAGTAGGTATTGGTTACATTACAGCAGGCAGAAAACTGTCCAGGAAGAGAAATATTACACAGTGGAAGGAATCCTCCGCTGGAACAAACATTAACTAAATGCACTGGCAGCTAACTCGTAACAATGCTTCAACCACAACAACAAACTTCACAGCAATACAAACAACTCAGCCAGGTTTGTCATTGTGATATGTATCAACTGCAGCTACTGAAATTAACGTACACAGACTTTGAGATAAAACTGCAGCTTGGAAGTAACGTAGTTGTCAGGAATAAAATGAACGTGCACTAGTAAGTACAAGTAATGGATTTTACAAGATCATTCTCAGAAACAGTTAGTAATAAAAAAATTATAAAATAAATAATAAGTCCACAGACCCACAGCAATAAAATGTACAGTTTGTACGGTTGCAGCTTGAAATTGGCAAGCCGTACATTAAACAAAAAGAAACTGCAAAAATCAGTTAAAAACTACGGCAGTTGTGATGTGAAACAAGACCGCCATACAGTGTCTAAAGGTTGGCTGCCTGTGAAGGATTAAGGAACAGAGGACTACAGAGAAACTTGCCCAACCATGAACCTGCTCCTATTACAAACTTGGCACTTCTCTCTTATCTCTGGTGTTTGTACAGTATATAGTAGCGCCTCACTCATCTTACACGTACCTCGACACTTGTATGTACAAACAACAACTTTGAGTGTAATGTAAACAAACATGCATCTACTACAGACTGCCTGATCCTTTCAGACAATGTGTGTAGTGGGCACGACTGCAAGACACATCTTTTCTCGAGATAAGTATGGTTACTGGTATAGTCTCCACACTAGCATAACTCAAAACTCTCGTCAATGTTGGCAAATGGAAAGTAACACTAGAGCATGAAGGGACGGGCGACAAGGTATGCGAAAGTGACTGGATACGGGGCGACAAGGTTAAAGTCTTCGAGCACAGCTAAGCAAGCATATTTTTCGCTGCCTTCCCTGTCTGCCAGAACAACGCACTGTATACACAACTTTGACACATTTCAGGGCGGCGAGAGACCAGCCAGTACTGCACACTCAGATTTAACTGCAAACTGATTTGTTTTGACGTTCTAGTAGTTTGCTGTTGTTACGTACCTCATCCGGCTTGCCCATTAGCACATGAAAGCATGGTGATATTTACAAGAATACAAACATTCATTGGGATTAAAAATATTTCCCAAACTTTTTTGTATAACACTTTTTTACATTGCTTATTTATATACATGCATAATGCCTAACCACATAAAATAAATTACTCAAATGTCATTTTAAAAATGTGTTATTTTCTATAAAAAAGAGACATCTGAAGCTAATTCGCTGTAAAAAACTATGATTTTCGTCGATGCACTGGCACTATAAGATCAATAACGATAAACTACAGCATTGCCAGATGCTGTGCGGCAGTTCACGCGCACACGAGAATTTGAGTACCGTATGTGTTAAAGAAGTTATAAGCAATAGGACAGCATGCGAGTTATAATGAGGTAGTCAATTTGAAAGTGATTGTGTTTGCAAAGAAGAATGACAACTGAAACGCACGTCTTAGACTTTCAGTATATGAAAAATTCATGAAAGAATGGCGACAACAAAATGACAAGCTGTGTAATATAAATGTGAGAAGGAAATTTCTGTGGTTCCAAATATAAAAAAATGTGAGGAAATAGTCAGTAAAGTGCTTTATTATGCATGAGAATTACGAAATTATGGCTGTACAGTATCATCAGAAAAGCTGCAAAAGAAATCATATTAGATCCGAGAGTAAAAAAATGGAAATAGTTTCAAAGTTTGGACTGGCTAAGTTAGTGCAATTTATGCAATGTAATAATTTGAGTTTGAGAGCAACATCCGTTAATTAAATGGTACCAGCAGATTACACAGACAAAGCACTGGAATTTCACACGTTCATTATTTGCAAACGACAGGCGACACAATTTTTGGTATCACAAATTGGAAATGCGGACAAAATGCTGATACAGTATACGTTGATGTGCTGTGGAACTTTGCCATCGCCAAAAAAGTGCATCAAGTGCTGCAACTTGTAGTACGGTAAATGAAATATTGTGTTGTACAGTTATGCTGGCAATTACTGCAGACAATAGGAAATTGCAACCTCTGTTATTTTCAGGGGCGTCGTTAACGGGGGGGACGGAGGGGACACGCCCCCCAAAAATTTTTTGTAGTTTTTAAGATTTTTTAAGATTAAGATTTCCTTCAGTTGTATATTAATATATTTTGATGCACAAACTCTTTAAATAGCAGCGTTTTGCACCTTAAAATATAAAATTTCCCGGTGGAGGACTCCTACACACTCCTTTTTTACGTAGGTTATATGTACACTTTCTCTACCAGTGATGTCCCCCCCAAAAATCAAATGCTTACGACGCCTATGGTTATTTTCATACGAAAAAAACACTGCATAAATATAATTTTCCTCGTAGTTTGTACGTGTTCCAGAGAAAGGGTGGATGGACAAAAAATTTATGTTAGACTGGGTGAAGTGTGTATGGAAGAACCACACCCGTGTACTGCTGAAGCAGCAGTCTTTGTTGCCTGTATTTTGACAGTTCTTGTTGAAGCACTGAACTGGCAGTAATTCCTGGTGGTCTCACATCAATTTACAGCCAATGGTGAACACTAACTGACTCCTACAAGATGTGTGAAACTACCATCCATCTAAGAACTGTGTGGCTGGATCATGACAAGCTGTAAACTTATCTCCACACCAAAATAATAATTAAGAGCTTTTTAATATTAAAAAAAAAAAAAAAGAAAAAAAAAGTAAAGTAGACGTTGTATGGCAGCAAAGTGGTGACAAAAGTACAGACAGAAGCTGGAAAGCTGTTTGTCCAGTTCCGAGCACGGTGGAACGTAATCCTAATCGCACAGTCACGGTAAGTTTTTTAATATTAAATTCCAGGTGTCATATTTTCGTGTCCTTGACGTCTATTGTATTTAGATTGTCGTGCTTTATGCTTGCAAGCTTGCAACATAGGCATGGCCCTGATTTGAAATACTGTATTTACCCACATACTCCTTCTCAAAAACAAAGTTGAAAAGTTCGGGTGCAGGTCATACATGGAAATCAAGGTTTATGGATAACTAGGGTGAGGAAATGTTCGGCTTATTAGTATACAGTACAAACTGCTGTAAAAATGTATTGTAATGGAAATATAAGTTGGAGCCCTTTAACAGCAGACTGTAGCTTGTTAGCAGTAATATGCAACACTGGCATTACCGTCAGCCAAGGTAACAGCTGTGTGCGTAGCTTGCGGTGGCTGCCAGCCCTCTGGGACGTGCCCAGCCTACAACGCGCCAGGCAGCAAGCATCTAGATTCATCTCGCCTGGTACAACGAGTGAGCATCTATGCACTCACAGCACTGTATATGGCAGCACAGAGAACCAAGACTGAGATAATGTTTCACTGCTCCGCTAGAATGAACCACAGTAGTGCGCTCTGTATGTACTACCAACATGTTAGCAGTGCTGAGCATTATTTACACTTCCGGGGCCGTCATTTCATTCTTAAAACGTTGTTTACATATTTAATTCAATTATGATTTGATTTTATTCAATTAAGTTTCTGAACAAAAGGAAATTAAACCTGTACTGTGAAATTTTTTTTGAAAGAGTTGAAAAAAGGTGTGCTGGTCTTACATGGGGGTTGACGGTACAGGGTCAAATACGGTATTTGAAGAACGGAATAAGCCTAACCTTGATTTTTTAACTAAACTTTTCTGACACACATTATACATACTTGTTTACTGGTAGTAATGTATTACTGTAAAATTTTTGTTCGATGTTTTCCAAGGAACCAGCTACTCCAATTGCTTAAGCAAAAAAGAGTCTTAGCTATGACAGTAAAAACTGGAGAACTTATTAGAAAAGGAAAAATTAGAGTGAGACATTCACTTTCGTATGAACTTTTGTGTGTGTTGCTATATTCAAGATTTAAATACAAAACTGAACAATGAAAATACAAGTTGTCATAATGCACCTGAGAACTGGACATCTTGGTCGCACACCTGCCGAGACAGCTATTCGTGCCCGACGTAATTCTCTGTGAAATGTGTGTTGCAAACATTGATCGAACAACTGCAGTGCGCGTATGTATGTAGATCCTCTGTATTTTGTCCCTATGTGACCTGGTGGTTTAAACGAGCACCTTGCTACCGTGTCTACACAATGTGCGAACCTAGATCGTCTGTATTTCGTATCTATATGACCTCGCGGCTGAACGAGTATCTAAGTATACAGAACATTGACAAACAGTACGAAATGAAGACGGAGACAGTGTTTCATGCCATCAGAATGCCCTACTGTGTAGTGCGCTGTTTCAGTTTAAGTACAGACAGAGTGCAGTGATTTACATTGTGATTACAGGCCGTCATTCAAAAAAAGACATTTCAAAATAAAATTATGGCAGAAGTATGTGTGTCTTGCTGAAAGTACTGTAGTATCAAACTCAAGTACCACGTGTTCATAGCGAACAGCAACAATCATAGGTTAATCACTGCTGACTCACCAGTCACAATCACAGTTTTAATACAATTTTCTTGTATTTGTGATAACATTATTGTATTGCTGTGGGCTCATGAACATTATTTTTATACCACTTAACACAATTTTTTCACATATTTTAACAAGATGTTCTTAGGTTCATAATTTGAGATAAGTTGCTGCAACAAGCACCATACGTGGTACGTTTGGATTTAAATCAGCTTTGTTAAATACCTATATCAAGATTTTGTTTTATTGAAAACATCAGTTTTATTCCCGCTTTATTTTATACAATACGTACTACAATACATGTCAAGACTCGTGAAAACCAATCAATACGCTCCACAGCACAGATAAATTAGCGTCTAACGTACTAAAATGTATCATGCAAAGAACGTGAATGTACATACACACAATAATTTGAGTATGTTTTGTGGTGGTATATTCGAAGACAGCCGGCAGTGGCTGATGTGAAGAACACCGGCACCCCGCACTGAGACTATTCCCCTCTTTCACAGCTATCTGATTTCTGTATAAACTCCTTACACAGGAAACAGGTAATCACATACATATAATGGATAAAATGGCAGTAAAATGTATACGTCCCATGTGGGACTCCAGTTTCACTGTACATTAGCCTAGGCCTCCCAATTTTTCTTCTTCTTCAAAAAATCCAAATATAAGTCACGTCCCTTTTTTTAAGTTAAAATTTTAAGATAAAATATGTGACAAACATGCAATAAAAGACTATATACTATTAACGAAGGACCTAAACATCCATATTCTGTATGTACAATTCAAAATGAACATTACAAAATAATGTGATTCATATTTTTTAACAAATTCATTAATTACATAATAAAGTGTTCCATGCATGCAAAATGAATACATTGTGCCTGAAAACGGAGCTGCGAGAACATCATATGATGACGGCGTTACATTTCAGTAGCTGCAGTGACTTTTACATTAAACAATTAATGACTTTACAAATATCAACTCTTTGATTGTGAGTTCTAATCAAAGAATCAGCTGTATAAATTAAGCTCAACTTGATCTAGCCGTATACAAAACTGTACAAAGGTTGATGACAAGACATGTTTGTCAAAAGCGTATCACAGTTGCAGTTAATCATCGATAACCAGCACAGGACTGAGCGAAGACCGCCGGTCAGGCGATGGGGGCGAGGGTGAGGTGTTTGTCCGTGCGACCAGCTCACGAGCATCGACACTGCTCACTGGGGACTCTCTGTTCTCCGTACACACCTCACTCTTGCTGGGGGACGTGACCCGTACATTACTCGCAGGGGGAGTGTCTACGGCTACAACGTCTGTGGCTACTTCTGTCACGTTTGCCGGTGACGTAGGCACATTCGAGAGGTTCCCACCAATAGGAAGCTGTATTGCAGACTTCAGCAGTGAGTTCTTACCTCCAGATTGTCCCTTGATGAGCGTCTTCTGCCCGCTGGAACTGACGACGATGCAGATGTCATGAAGGGGTTGGAACTTTACCACCTTGCCCTGTATCTTGGCCTGCAGACTGCTGCCAGACGACGATTGCAGCAACTGGAGCACTTTCGTCTTATCTGGAGAGCCTTGGGAACAGTTCTGTGACGACGGAGACACTACAACTACTGGCTTCTTCAGCACATCTTCTTTCCCAGAGTCTGGAGAAGGCAAAGTTACATTGATGGACTTCTTCGAACAATCTTCTTTCTCCTCAATCTTTGCCAGTGGTGAGACTATGACGACTGGTTTTTTAGTTCCGTCTTCTTTATCCTTGCCCTGCGAACAGTTCTGAGATAAAGGTGGCACTACGACCAATGGCTTCCAGCTCACGTCTTCTTTCTCTTGGCTCTGGGAACCAATCTTTGTTGAAGATGAAAACATAAGCAAAGATTTTTTTGCAAGGTCTTCCTTTTCTTTGCTCTGAAAAATGTCCTGTCCTAAAGGCGACACTATGACCAAAGGCTTCTTGTTCACATCTTCTTTATCGAAACCTTGTATCGTTAAAATACTGAAGGGCTTTTTTGCAAAGCTCTCTCTGTCAGAGCTAGACGGAGACGCCCCTTGAGGTGTACTCCCCAGCTTCGGCGTGAGGTTCGGGCAGTTTGGAGGCTTGCTGTCCGCACATGTCCTTGCAGAGCTTCCGTCCACTGTACAAAGTGTGGACTGAGGAACAGTTTTAAGTTGTTGATCTCTTGGGGACACCTGCGTAGGAGGATTTTTAAGAATGCACTGGAACTTTTCACCAAGTCTTTCACTAAGAGTATTAAAAATGGGTTTCAGTAACGACTGACTTTTTTGCGAGGAATGTTCCAAACTGTAAATATCTTTATCGTCTACTGCTACGTTAATTCTATTTCGGTTGGGTGATATCACAGACGATAGTTTGTATGAGAGACCAGCACTAGAAGTACTGGGAGAGCTGGTTCCTACATAGTTTTCAACATTGCTCATTGCTTTCATAGTCAGACTTGGGATTGTTTTCAGAGATCTGACAAACTTCAGATTCTTCTCACGTCGTAGTGTAGAACCGGCTTGCGATACCGGTTCCTGTACAGTAGCAGACGAAGATGCCGCACTGTTTGTTCCCGCAGCTCTGACAGTCCCGATGGCGCTGTTGTCAACCTGTGGTGTTCGATCGTGGACCGCACTGCTTCCACGTTGGGCACGTAAGCTTTTACCAGCTACAGGTACAGATGCCACCATGATGATGTCATTATCCTCCTCTTCTTCTCCCTCATCGCTACTCTCCAAAAAATCTGCAAAAGAGCAACAAACACCTACAGCAATAAACCAACATGGAGGATTAAGTCTTGAATACTGTGTGTGGTGCTAGGGAGACTTTGTACACTAATGGATATGATGTACGAAGAAAAAAAACTAGGGGTCATACAGAAAAAGAAACAAACACATTGGAGACAGTCATCATTTAACCTGGAATCCCTACCCATCAGTAAGGGGCAAGCTATACGTATTGTTACGTTTGATTTTTTGTCCAAATTTTCGGTAAATTCGGAATTTCATAACTTTATTGGTTTTATATTTCGTGTTTTGGCATGGTCCTTGTGGATTGCTACTGGTCGTGGAGATTTAACCGAAAACCCGGGTGGTTATGTTTCCACAAGTCGGGGGCACTGCACTGGGGTCATCGCCTCGCGCGAAATGCGGGCTAAGCAGGGCATGAGCTTTATAAGGGGGTCTGCCCTCCCCCTGCGGTTGTTGTCATCGGTCAGAGGCAGTGGGAAGGTGCCCGCTGGAACAGAGTATGAAGACAGGCTATCGGAACACGTAAGTTAATTTTATTTATTTATTTTTTATTTGGAAATACCCCCTACCTTGAGGCCGTTAGGAGTGACGATACGAGAAGTATAAATGTACTAAATGCTTGCACTGTCGTTGTGAACAGTCCAGACGTCTGGAAAATAAAACTAGAGATGTAGTAGGTTTTAAATTTTGTTAGGTGATTAAGTTGAATAACAGTAACTGTATTTGTGTCGCAGAAATGTAAAGGTAGTAATCAAGATAAGTCGTACGTAGTTTTGTTTGTTTTCTTACTTGTCAATTCTAGTCAAAATTTTGTAAACGTTTCTTTGATTTTTGTTTTTGTATTAAATTCTTAAAACGAGTTCTTTAATTTTAATTTTCTTGGTTGATAACGAACCTATTTTAAGGTTGTGTACCTCTCGTGAGTTCTCTACTTCTGGAAGCTAAGCACGCCCCTAGTTACTCCCGTAACAAATTTGGTTAGAGGCCCCGGGTAACGTTCCCTTAATTAGGTTGTATTTTAAATTCAGTGCGTTATGACAATTTTGAGTTAAGTTTCTGGTAAGTGTCTTAAAATTAATTAAAATATTTTTTTTATCCTTTCTGGTCGAAGGTGGATGAGGTAGTAATAATTAAGGCTAGCAAATAAAACCGACGGAGGTGTTACCTCGAGAATTAGGTAGTTGTTGTGTTTGTCAGCCGTGCCCCGGAATTACGTTTACGATTAAAATTAGCTGAACATTTTTAAAGATGCCGGATGTTAAGATAGAGGGTGGAAGCTGGTTTGCAGAACCAGGAACATTTTCAGGTGCATTAGGAGAGGATGTGGATGACTTCGTCAGTAATTTTAAGAGGGCAGCCAAGGCAAATGGCTGGAACGAAAGTAAATGTATAGCCTGTTTTCCGACAGTTTTGACAGGGGTAGCCCTGAAATGGTACGAATGCGAAGAAAATTCGCTAGGCGAGTTCAAGACATTAGAAGGTCTGACTGAGGGGTTACGCGCTGCGTATGAGCCGGTGTGCCGACAGGAAGAGACAGAGATTAAATTGCTTGCACGTAAACAAGGTGAAACAGAGAGCGTTCAGGAATTCTTATATGATGTGCTGTATTTGTGCCAAAAATTTGATCCAGATATGAAAGACGAAGAAAAAGTTAAATTTGTTTTAAGGGGTTTACAACCACGAACGTTAGAGCAGGTGATGTTGTTTGACAACTCTTCGCAAACGAATATAAGGAAGGCAGAGGCAGGATTTTGGTACGCAAAAATTAGGCGATCAAGGGAAGTACAGTCTAGCCCAATGCCGGTACGTGGTGCACGTTTAGTCTCAGGTTCGAGCGTTGCGGAGCAGGAAAGGTACGTTCACTTTGTAAAACAATAGACGCTCTACAGCGGCAGTTGAAAGAATTAGCCGAGGAAGTAACTTCGTTGCATGCTCAGGTAAAGGCGGACAGACGAGCGGAGAACGGGCAAGTACAAAGTCGGCGTCAGCAGGAGTTGTCGACACAGGCGGCGACTAAGAATTTGCCGACGGCGCAGGGGTGTACACGGGAGTGGAAACGGGCATACCCGGTCAGAGACCTCCAGGAGCGGAATAGGGGTGTACAACGCGCATGGTGGGATGCTGAAAATCGTGCTCCTGTATGTTATAGAAGTCACCACTCAGGTCACATACGCCGTGAATGTAAAACCGCTGAAGAACGCCTCGATGGCGGAAATAAGGTAGAGGAACGGTCGGTAATCGAGAAAACGGACCAAATGAAAATACCCCTGGAAATCATAAATGGTGTACCGGTATTTAAGTCCCGTGTATTTAAGCAGGAGGTACCCATTTTTATTGATAGTGGAGCGGCTGTGTCCCTAGTTGACGAGAACCTGATACCTGAACAGTATAGGAAAGAGACGACTCTGAACAAAATTGTTGGTGTTATGGGACACGAGTTACAAACTAATAAGTCCGTAAATTTATGGTTCCCCCTTGGTAAAACGTCTTATCAACACCTAATCAACACTGTTGCGGCTCCCATAACTGGAATAATACTGGGGCGTGACTTTTTATCTAAATATAACGCCACCTATCATTTGACACACAATATGGGACATGTTTGTTGCTGGATAGGCACGAAAATTAACCCCAACCCCTCCCGAAAATGTTAGGTCGTTGAGGAAAACGGGAGAAGGAATGCAAAACCCAGTAGAAAAATGCTAGAGAAAATGTAAGGATTACCCGAGAGTGCCTGGAAGTAAGTTAAATTGAGCCAGAATAGTGAAAGAGACATACAGAAATTTTATGACCACGTCAGCTAAAAGTAAATTTTATTAAACTAATTTAAATCAGTCATGAAGGGCTCCAAACTTGAGAACATAGGTACCACGTATTTTTCTATAGCGGGTCTCGAACCCGGTGAGTCGCGAAGTGTGTAAGTGTGGCCAGCTGGGAAGGAGTAACGTACGGCCAGATGACAGCAAAGTCCGGCAGGGAGAAAGAGAATAAGAGAGAACTGCCGAGTATGTTACGATGAGAGCGGCCTTGACTGAGAGTGTATGTACCGGAATCACGTGTCCTTGAGGCATGGAAATAAGTGTCCTTCCCTATTAGAGCCTTTGAAATTATATAAATGTAGAGAATTAACTATTAGAGGCCTGAATTTCTGTATACAGTGTAATTTTTTTGTGTATTTTTGTGTGGTTTTTGTAGTAAACCTAATGTATCGGCCGGAAACTAATTTATTTTTCTTGAGGAGTGTTGCAGGAGAACAGTTGTGGTTATGAGGAAGTGTGTGGTGATGCCATGTGTGCGTCAGTGGGTGACGTCACGTTCAGCTGAGTAGCGCGCTCTGAGTCGATGTCCAGCCCTGGAGATCTACGACCTTCAGACCGCGACACCTTGTCTGCAGCTGCTCCGGACCTATGACAAGGTTGTGTCGAGAAATAATTATGACTGACCTATACGTACAGAATTTGATTTTGAGCAGGAGCGATTTCTTTTTCTCTTCCGATTTTGGGAGAGTGGTGGAGGCGAAAAGAGAGATCATAACGTGGAAAAGACACTTGTAATAGTTTGTTTTTAAACCGTTTAGTACGTCTGTAGCTATTGACTTGAGAAAAAGTCGGAAATGTTGTAGAGTTTGTAGAATATTGTTTTGCTGAGAAAAAAAAACTTTTGGTTAGACTGTAACTGCTTTTGTTTTGATAACAGAGTTTAACATTAATGTATAGGGTAAATAGAGTAGCGTATTTGAAATACTGGTCTTACTGTAGAGATATTTTAAAGGGAAAGTTGAGTGTTATTGATTGGTAGTTAGCACAAAGTTGAAGTTCTTGTAGAGGTGTAACTGCGATGTAAATTGTGAAAGAACAAATAAGTTTAATTGAAAATTCACTTCTGTTTTGTTTATGACAAATTGGTATGATGCCATAGAAAAGAAAATAATAACATAAAAATATCAGAGGAAAGGTTTAGCCAATATTAAAATTTAATGATTATTTTAAGGATAACTGAGAGGAATTATTTAGTTTGTGCCCTTAGATAAGGTTAGGATTGGTAGGGTTACTGACAAAAGTGGAAATGTCCCATCTATTGCTTATCCTTTTCCTTCCATGTTTGTTGTCCTTGCCTGACCTTCGAAGAGATGTGGCGTGGAAGACGAAGTCCTTAAAAATGCTCAGGGAAGATACCGCAGAGGCGTGGCCTGGAAATGAACTGTTATGCCGTGGACTCCTGAATGCCGGACTTAGTGAACTGTTGGGGCGTATTAAGAAGAAAACAATTCGCTGACGTAAATGACAGTTTGGCTAGTTCAAGAAGCGACCTAGTTTTGACGCCCTGGTGAAGAGACGTGACGAGTTGATGTGTCCTGGTTGATGGCATGTTGTGCTGTCTCCGTAAGGAGCGAAGAGGTCCTCCAGGTAGTGACGCCTGGGTTCGTGACTCGACGAGGGGGCTCGAGGTGATAGTTGTACCGTATAACGCAGGGTACTGGCCTCTCACCCCGGCTGGTTCTCCAGGTAGGAGATCTGGAAGGTTTCTACAGAGGTTCTCGCCGAGGAAGAAGAGGAGGCAACATAGATCACTTTTTCCCTGATTACCTGACTGCTGCTACACCGTGAACGAACTTTTTTTTCCCCTTCCATGATAATTAATCTTGTTTTCAAAGTGTTTTGTGATCAATATGAAAAGTAATTCTTTTAGATAGTTATTGTGTTAGAGTTTGTGTAAGCATTGTTTGCATTGTTGATAAGGTGGTGCTCAGCCTCTCCTCTATGAATTGAGTTGTTCTAGGAATGTTTAATGCCAGTGTTTTTCTTTTCAGAGTGTTATGTAACATCTTGTACTGGCACACTGTTTATGCTATCTGTTCTGTTGTAGGAGGTACTGTGGGTGAGGTGGTGTGCTGTGTCGTCGACCCTGTGGCAAGGAAGCGGTTGAAGAGACCGCCGGCGCCTTGGTGACCCGTGGGACGGAAGTTTGACTCTGTTGTAGCGTCTTCACGGGGATCCTTGGTGGTTTTGGGGCTCGTCGACAAAACACCTTACCAGGGGTCCGACTTGGACAGCACTACCACGGTCAGATAAGATATTTTAATTATGACGCAAGACATTCTTAGAAGAAGAAAAAAATTGTTTGTTAGATAAAACGACTAAAAAAAAACAACTGTACTGGAACATTTACTGGCTAGTAGAATTTTATTTATAACACAATTTCATTTTGTAATCGTCACTCCAGTTTTTTTTCGTGCAAATTTACAGTTCTTTTGATGATATAGGTAATTGTGTCCTTAACGTAAATTTCAATCGAAAGTGCTGAATTTTGTATTTGTACAGCAGCCTGATACAAGATAATTTAATTTTTTTAATGTTAAAATTTGTGGTGTTTTGTGAGGACACAAAAGTCTCAAGGAGGGGATAATGTTACGTTTGATTTTTATGAGGCCCTAATATTTTGTCCAAATTTTCGGTAAATTCGGAATTTCATAATTTTATTGGTTTTATATTTAGTGTTTTGGCATGGTCCTTGTGGATTGCTACTGGTCGTGGAGATTTAACCGAAAACCCGGGTGGTTATGTTACCACAAGTCGGGGGCACTGCACTGGGGTCATCGCCTCGCACGAAATGCGGGCTAAGCAGGGCATGAGCTTTATAAGGGGGTCTGCCCTCCCCCTGCGGTTGTTGTCATCGGTCAGAGGCAGTGGGAAGGTGCCCGCTGGAACAGAGTATGAAGACAGGCTATCGGAACACGTAAGTTAATTTTATTTATTTATTTTTTATTTGGAAATACCCCCTACCTTGAGGCCGTTAGGAGTGACGATACGAGAAGTATAAATGTACTAAATGCTTGCACTGTCGTTGTGAACAGTCCAGACGTCTGGAAAATAAAACTAGAGATGTAGTAGGTTTTAAATTTTGTTAGGTGATTAAGTTGAATAACAGTAACTGTATTTGTGTCGCAGAAATGTAAAGGTAGTAATCAAGATAAGTCAAAATTTTGTAAACGTTTCTTTGATTTTTGTTTTTGTATTAAATTCTTAAAATGAGTTCTTTAATTTTAATTTTCTTGGTTGATAACGAACCTATTTTAAGGTTGTGTACCTCTCGTGAGTTCTCTACTTCTGGAAGCTAAGCATGCCCCTAGTTACCCCCATAACAGTATTATGCATACAAACTAAAGAGTTCAAGCAACGTTCTATTTATTATAAAACAGCAAATTTTAAAACATCTCAGCTGTCTACCAAATGAACTGGGTGACTCAATATTGAGAACACGTAAACAGCGTGTCTAGTAAACAAGGATTAAAAAATTTCCTGACTTTTCCAGGTTTTCCAAAAGAAAATAAAAATTTACCAGAAAAATGACGACACATAATGTACAAATACCATATAAACCCATACAACACAAATGTCGGAGGACATGACACAGACAGGAAAGTGATTCTACAGTATACTGGGTGTGGCCATTCCTTTATTTACACTTACAATTACCACGGTGTAACTAAACATGCTCTGTAATTGATGCCTACTGTACTATCCTTTCAAAAATTGTAATTACAGTAAATACCTACAGTTCTGTTTGCCTGACTCTTGTTTACCCAACATTCCATATTATCCTACATCCCATAAAACAAACATATCAATTGGCAGACATACTTATGTTGATAGCATGTGTGAATTTTTTTTTACTCCTGACCAATATCTGTTCTTTTGTTGTAAAACTTGACATAGTTAGACTTTTAATAGATATTTACAATAAATCTCTAATTTATTCCATTTATGTCAGATAGGAAATACCTTACTGAATTAAAAAATATTGGATATTGCTCTACTAAAATATATTGAAGGTAGAAATGACATTTTAAGCACTAATTGTTTTATCAATATTTATCTAAATTGGTACCAAATATGCATTAAATGAAGGTTAAATTAAACACATTTACAAATTCTAAGAATATTCAGACTGAGGTCTTGTCACATACTGGCAATCACAACTCTGCAACAAGTAGCATGGAATATTTTGACACTACATAAAAAAAGTACCTACTGATTCAGACTAAGCTTGTTTATCAAATGTTGTTGTTGCAAACTCTAATTCAAATAAAGGAGACTAAGCTTACAGCAACTTTCCCTGACATTTCCCTGGCTTTTCCCTGTTTTCCAAGTCGCCGAACACCCTGGTAAAACTAAGGCCAATTTAGTGAATAGAGAGCAGTTAAACAAGCCAGTCTAACGCTTGCTACCATGTCCTCTAACGTTTAACCACTTACCCGTACATATACTAATAAACGTTAACATTGACACAAAATGATTACAGAAGATTATAGAAAATATGTAAACTTCACACCAGAATAACAGAAACACAAATATTCACGTTGGATTGGGGACAAAATGAGCACAGCGACAGGAAACATATGCACGAAGCAACAGCTGCCGTAAACAAGCGAAGAGACTAACCAACCTGCGACAGCAACCTACGTCCCTGCAATTTACACAAACTCTGACCATGAACCATGCCAACGGGCACCGCGAACCTTACTTCTTGAGGAACATTTCAAAATACATGTTACTCATGTCAAAGGAAAACTTATGAATAATCAAAAATTAAACAAAATATTACAAAAGTTATTTAAATAAAATGCATAAAAATTTACTGAGGCCAAAATGATTACAAACATGATGAGAAAATAATAAAAATTGCTATGTTTCAATTACCATTGTTAAATTTAATTTAAGTCACTAATTTTAATGTTACTACACAATTCATGCCACAATTACTTTGTTGGATCTTGTTGTATACGTCCCGACAAACAATCCAATAAACCTCATTCCTAGTAAATAAAGAAAGACTACGAAATAGCATCTTTGCTCTTTGTTTGAATGAAGAGAACTCTGTTTGAGAAAAAAAAAAGAGGAATATTTGGTGGGGGCCAAATGTCTGAGTACATTACAATATCAATGCAACAACGGCATCAACTTCCGGTATATAAAATTAATGGCAGCATTAACAAATACACTAGACCCCCGATTTTACGAACCCTGGATTTAACGAAGGTAGCGATTCTACGAATACAATCTCAGGAACCCTCAAAAAATAACAAAATTATATGACAAAAAAAATTGTAAGGAATTACGTTGACAATGAATAAAACATACTGTATCGAATTCACGGCATTAAAATATGAATTGTAGAGTTGCAGTTATTACTTGGTAAGTCACAATATTAAAAAATAAAACAAAAATAGTGAAAATCCGTTAAAAAATGCGGCAGTGACAGTTTGAAAACTGCGCGGCAGCGGCGCCGCCTGTGCCAAGCCGGCCGGCCTGCCTGTCTATATTGAGGTCGTACTATAGACGCAAAGTTCCAGCGCATGCACATATGCTCATTTAACTATAGTACAGCCTCCTTCTAGGCTGTTTCACGACAGCATGTTTACGCTCTATCTCTCTCGTCTCGCACCGAATGAGTTTACTTTTTTACACGAACCCTATAAATAATAGCGTGATATTTTTCTTTATTGCGTTAACACCATACGTACTTAAAACAATTAACTTGGCGCATAATGCGCTACTCTGCGTGTCGTAAAACGTGGGTTCCACAAATGAGCACGATAATAGCGCTACCTATTATCCAAGTGTAGAAACATTTGTCTCCGGGTATGTCGAACTTGGAAAATAAATGGACGTTCGTGTATTATGTAATCCCGGAACTCCTAATTTATTTTTACCGCATATACTGGCTGTGAAAGTGATTATTTTCAATCACTTATACGTGTAATTCTCGACGATTTTAGGTAAGAATGTCACAAAATGGAACAACGTCGGTATGTGCTACGGTGCCGCTATCTATCCGCCATCTTGTGAACGTTCGTACAGTTGCGCTATCTGTCCGCTCTGCACGCTACTAGTATCTACGTTCTCGTACAATTCAACAACGTAGAGGGAATGTTTTACGTTAAGTTATATAAAACTGCGCAATGAATAAATACATCCGTTTATTCCTTCTTTCTTTGGTGAATAATTTACAAGGGCATTTTACTAGTAAGGAATGCCTACCTTTTTTTTTTCCATTAAACTATACGCAAATCGGGCTATTCGCTCGTGAGAAGGCACTCGACAGCTCGGTTTTCTCTCTTTTTTTTTTTTTGGACAAAGGTCAATCATATATATCGTTTAGCGGTGTTCTTTTGATC